>NIJG01000780.1:36166-47510 GCA_002201625.1 Euglossa dilemma | reverse complement strand
AACAGACACATTAATTCACGTTATGAAAACTAAGGTACAGAGTCAAGCAGTCCTAGAACGCTACCTATTGGCATAGAGTCAAGTCTATTACCGAAGGCCTTACCATCCGCGAACCTCACCGGCCTCATCGAGGTTATGACTTCCTGTTCAGAGAAACAAATTAGTTTTTATTTCGGTGACGGTCACCATAATTTCATGTATGAATCTATAGATCTAGCGTTAAACCGTTGGAGAACGTTACCAATTGGTACTAAGTCAAAGGCTTCACTGAAGACCTTAGCCTCCGAAGACCTAGACTGCTGTATCGAGAGTATAGCAGCGTGTTCAAAGGAACGAATTAGCATACTTATTAGCGCCGGTCACCTAAATTTCATGTATAAAACAGAAGATTGAATGTCAAACAGTTTGAGGAAGTTACCAACTTCTTCGAACGTTGAACTGTTATGTCTTCAGCTACACCTGTGCCCTGACTCCGAGAGTCAAACCAGGTGCTCCGGGAGTAAATATGCTGAACAGTATTGGCAATACACACCTTAATTCACGGTTTGAATATTAACGTAAAGCGTCAAGACTATGAAGAATGATACCTCTACTTGTAAAGCCATTCTTTTTACCGAACACCTTACTATCCGAGAACCTAACCTGCTGAAGCGAGTGGCATTCTCAATGATCACGAAAATAAACTAGTAGACATGTTGGCAGACGGGCACCACATTTTCATGCATGAATTTCAAAATCGAGAGACTATCCGTTAGATATCGGTACTATCATTTTTGAGAGTCGAACGACACCTTAATTCTCAGCATTAATGTAAAGTAATGTTAAAGAGCGTCAATCCGTTTGTGAACGTCACCAATTACTACAAAGTCAAGAGATCAATTCACGGTTTAAATATTAAAGCAGGCCGTCAAGCCGCTATACAACATTAACTATTCGTGTAAGGTTGAACGTCATACAAAATGCCTTATCTTCGAAAAAAACTGACCCTCTCGATCGATAATATAACACCGTGCTCAGAGGTACGAACTGGCGTACAATTTATTGACGAACACCTTAATTTCATGCATGAATTAGATGATCGAGGGTCAAAACCACTCGAGAACGTTGCCACTTTTTGTTAGAGACGAACGGCTAAGTCAATAGCATTGGCTTTCCTGAGATTCGGAGCAACAAACCAGATATGCCGGGCGTGAGTCCTGTAAACAGTATTGGAAATAGACACCTCGCAGTATCGATATTAATGTAGAGCGTCAAAACGTTCTAGAACGAAACCTATTCGTGTAGAGTCAAACCATTTACCTAAGGTCTTACCGTTCCTTAATCTACACCGCTGTTCCCAGAGTATAACTTCGTGACCGGAAAAACAAATTGGTATACATTTTATTGACGTTCACAATAATTTCAGGTATGATTACGCCGATCGAGGGTCAAACCGTTCGAGAAAGTGTTAAACTTCTTCGGGAATCGAACGGCTAAGTCAATAGCTACACCCATCCTGTGATTCTTACAGGCAAGCCAATTATTCCTGGTGCCAATCCGCCGTACATCATTGACGGTAGACACCATATTTCAGGCTATAGATATTAAGCTACAGAGTCAAACAGATGTAGAACATTACGTATCGGTAAATGGTCAAACTTTTTCCGAAGGACTAACCATCCTACAAGCTACTCTGCTGTATCGTGGGCATGCCTCCGTGTTCAGAGAATGAAATTAGTATGCATTTCAGACATGGGCACCTTAGTTTCATGAATGCATTAGAATATCCAGCTTCAAAACGTACGGGAATGTTGCCACCATCTGTGAGGGACGAACGGCTAAGTCAATAGCTTCACCTATCCTGCGATTCCGAGAATGAAACCAGGTATTCCGAGAGAAAAACCGCTGTGCAGTATTGGCAATAGACACATTTATTCACGTTATGAATTGAAAAGTACAGAGTCATGTCGTTCTCGAACGATACCTATTGGTATAGAGTCAAACTTTTTGTCGAAGACCTTACCTTCGGAGAGACTAACCTACAGTATGGACTGTCTAACGTCGAGCTCAGACAACCAATGTAGTATACATCTTAGTTACCGGCACCATTATTGCGTGTATCTATAAGAAGGTAATGCGTTAAACCGTTCGAGAACGTTCTCACCGCTTTGACAATCGCACAGCTATGCCAATAGCTTCACCCATCCTGTGATTCCGATCATCAAATCATGAGTTCCGGGTGTCATTACGCTGAACCGTATTGGCAATGGAAACATTACTTCGCGGTATGGATCTTAAACTATAGCGTCATACCGTCTGAGAACGTTACCAATTGCTATAAAGTCAAACGTTTTACGGAAGAGATTACCCTACGAAAACCTAAACCGCTGTATCGAGAGAACAACCTCGTGTTCAGAGACAGAAATAAAAATTCATTTCAGTGACGGGTAGCTTATCTTCATTTATGAATTAGACGGTCGAGTGTCAAACCGATCGTGGACATTACCACCTTCTATGGGAGACGATCGGCTAAGTCAATAGATGCACATATAGTGTTACTCCGAAAGTAAAACCAGATATTCCAGGAGCAAGTGTGGTGTGCAGTATTGGCAATAGTCACCTGAATTGACGGTTTGAAGATTAAACCAGGTGGTCAAGCCATTTGAGAGCGTTACCAATTCCTATAAAGTCAAACGTTCTAATGATCGCCGTACCTTCCGAAAATCAAACCCGCTATACTGAGGGCATAACGTTGTGTTCAGAGAAAGAATATAGTATTCGTTTCTGTGACGGGCACCTTATCTTCATGTATGAATTAGAAGATCCAGGATCAAACGGTTCGAGGACGTTACCATCACCTGTGAAGGACGATCGCCTAAGTCAATCGCTTTACACATCCTGTGATTCGGAGAGGCAAACCAGGTATTCCGGAAGAAAATCCGCTCAACAGTATGGGCAATAGACACCTTAATTCACTGTTTGAATGTTATTGTATATCGACAAACCGTTTGAGTAAGTTTCCAGTTGGAATAAAATCAAACGTTTTATAGATGACCATACCGTCCAAATACATGCGCGCTGTATTGGGAGTGTGACAAGGTGTTCAGAGGAAGATATGAGTATACACTGTAGTGCCGAGCACCTTAATTTCACGAATGGAATAGATGATCGAGGCACAAACCGTTCGAGAGCGATCCCGCCTCCTTTGAGAGTCGAACGGCTAAGTCAATTGCTTCACGTATCCTGCTGTTCTCATAGGCAAACCAGGTATGCTGGTTGTCAAACCGCGGTACACTATTGGTAATGGATACTTTAATTCACGCTTTGAATATTAAAGTAGTGGGTGAAACCGTTTCAGAACGTTACCAATTGGTATACAGTCAAACGTTTTACCGAGGGCTTTACCTTCGGGGTAGCTAACCCACCGTTTCAACAGTATATCTTCGTGTGCAGAGAGAGAAATTAGTCTTCATTTCAGTGACGAGCACCTTAACTTCATGTATGAATTAGAAGGTCGAAGGTGAAACAGTGCGAGAATGTAATTGGTATCTCTTAGTGTCGGGCGGCAGAGACTATAGCTTCTCCCATTGTGCGCTTTCGAAGGGCAAAGCAGGTACTCCAGGAGCAAATCCGCTGATCAGTATTGGCAATAGGCACATTAATTCACTGTATGAATATTAATATTGTGCATCAAACCGTTCGAGAACGTTACCAACTGGTACAGAGTCAAACGTTTTATCGAATAACTTATCGTCCTAGTACCAACACCGAACTAGCGATTGTCTACCTTAGTGTTCAAAAAACAGATTGGTGGATAGTATAGCAGACGGCCAACATAATTGCATGTATGAATAGGAAAATCCAGAGTCAATCCATTCGAGAATGACACCATCTTCTTCAAGATCCGAGCGGCTAAGTCAACAGCTTCATGTATCCTGTCATTCCGAAAGTCAAGCCAGGTATTCCGGGTGTAGACCCACTGAACAGTATTGGGAATATACACCATAATTCACGCTTCGAGTATTAAAATAGAGCGCCACACCGTGTGAGAATGTTACCAATTGCTATGAAGTCAAACGTTTTCCAGAAAGCCTTACCTTGTGAGGATCTTACCCGCCGTATCGAGAGAATAATTTCGTATCTAGGGAAACACGTTAGAATACATTTTAGTGATGCTACCTTAAATTCGTGTATTAATTAAAATATCGAGGGTCAAACCGTTCGTGGTCATTACCAGCTTCTTTGAGAATAGAACGGTTATGTCAATAGCTCCTCCGATTCTGTGATTCCGAGACTCAAACTAGGTAATCCGGGAGTAAATCCGCTGCACAATATTGCACTAGATACCCTACTTCGCAGTATGAATAGCAATGCAGAGAGTCATGCCTTGGGGAAACTCTTTAAAGAAGTCCTTAGCTTACGAGAAGCTAACGCGCTCTATCGAGGGTACGTCCTCGTGTTCAGAGAAGCAAATTATTATACTTCTTATTGTCGGGAACCTTAATTTCAAGTGTGAAACAGAAGATCGAGTGTCAAACTGTTAGAGAACGATATCACCTTCTTTGGGAGTGGAATGGCTAAGTCCATAGCTTTACGTATCTTGATATACGGAGAATCAAACCGTGTATACCGGGGGTAAATCGACTGATGAGTATTGGCATTTGAAAACATATTACACGGTATAAATATTAAAGCACAGTGCCAACCCGTTTGAGAGCCTTATCAATTGGAATAAAGTTAAATGGTTTACTGTATCCCTTACCCTCCGAGGCCTATCGCATTATATCGACAGTATAACTTGGAGATCAGAGGAAGATATTTGTATACAGTTTAGTTACGTGCACCATATTTTCATGTATGGATAAGAAGATGGATGTGTCAGACCGTTCGAGAACGTTACCACCTTCTTTCAGAGACGAACGGCCAAGTCAATAGCTTCACCTATACTGTGATTCGGAGAGTCAAACCAGGAACTCTGGGCGAAGATCCCAGAAGAGTATTGGAAATTGGCACCTTAACTCACGGTTTCAATATTAAAGTGCAGTGTGAAAGCGTTTCAGATCGTTGCCAATTTGTAAACAGTCACACAATTTACTAATAGCCTTACCATCAGAGAAGCAAACCCTCCGTTTCGATAGTATAACTTCGTCTTCAGAGAAAGAAATTAGTCTTCGTTTCTGTAACGGACGCCTCTATTTCATGTACGAATTCGAAGATCGTGGTTCACACAGTTCGAGAACTTTGAAACCTTCTGTTAGAGACGAATGGCTAAGTCAATTGCTGCACATACGCCGTGATTCCGAAAGTCAAACCGGGTAATCTGGGAATAAATCCTCTGAATGGTTATTGTCAATTGACACCTCAATTCACGGTTTGAATAACAAAGCAGGCCGTCATGCTGTTGTTGAACATTACATATAGGTGTGTGGTCGAACTTCTGTCAGAATGCCTAACCATCCGTAAAACTAATCCGCTGTATCGGGAGTAGGACACCGTGTTCAGAGGTACGAACTGGTATTCATTTCTGTGACGGGCACCTCAATTTCATGTATGAATTAGAAGATCGGATGTCACACCGTTCGAAGACGGTACCACCTCTTGTCAGGGATGAAGGGCTAAGTCAATAGCTTCAGCCATGCTGCGATTGCGAGGGTCAAACCAGGTATTTCGAGAGTAAATCCGCTGTACAGTATTGCCATAGAAAACTTAATTCGGGTGTGAATAAAAAAATAGAGCGTCACGCCTTGTGCGAACGTAACTAATTGCTATAAAGGTAAATGTTTTACGGAATGCCTTACCGGCCGAGAATCTAACCCGCCGTATCGAGATTATTGCTAGGTGTTTAGCGAAACACAGTAGTATACATCACAGTGGCGAACTCCTTAATTTTATGCATGATTTAAAAGATCGAGCGCTATGTCGCTCGAGAACGTTACCACATTCTGTGAGAGACGGAAGGCTATGACAATACCTACACCTATCCAGTGATTCGGAGAGTCAAACCAGGTATTCCAGGAGTCACTCAGCTGTACAGTATTAGCGATATACACCCTACTTCCAAGTATAAGTATTAAAGTGCAGATATAAACCGTTGTAGAACGTTACGAATTGGCATAGAGACAAACCCTTTACCGAAGGTCTTACCTTCCGATTACCCATCCCGCTGTAGCGATTGGCTTGCTTCGTGCCCGCGGAAACATATTAGTAGACCTTTTAGCAGATGCTCAGCTTTGTTTCATGTACGAATAGCAAAATCGAGAGTTGAACCATTGCAGAACGATTCCACCTACTTTGAAAGCCATAAATCTAAGTCAATAGCTTCTCCTATCCCGTTTTTCCAAGAGTCAAACCAAGTATTCCGGGAGTGAGGGCCCTGTACAGTATTTCCAACAGACACCATAATTCGCGGAATGTATGTTAAAGCAGACAGACATACCGCTGTAGAACGTTACCTACTTTTATAGAATCTAATATTTTACCGAATGCCTCACCGTCCGCGAAGCTAGCCCGGCGCGTCGAGAGTATAACTTCGTGTTCAGAAGATCAAATATGTACACATCTTAGTTACGGGGTCTTTAATTTCATTATGAATAAGGAGATCGAGAGTCAAACGGTTCGAGAACGTTGTCACCTTCTGTAAGGGACGAACGACTGAGTCAATAGCTGCACCTATCCTGTCATTCCGAGAATGAACCCTTGTATTTAACGAGAAAATCCGCTGATAATTATTGGCAATAGACACCTTAATTCACGGTATAAATATCAAAGTAGAGAGTCAAACCGTTTGAAAATGTTACCAATTGGTATAACGTCATACTCTTCTCCGCATACTTTACCATTTGAGAACATAAGGCCCAGTACCGTGGATATAATATCCTGTACAGTGAAGCAAATAAGTATTCATTTTACTGCTGGGCACCACAAACTCATGTATGAATAAGAAGACCGCGCGTCAAACTGCTCGCGAACGATTCCTCCGTCTTTGATGTTCTAACGGCTGAGTCAATAGCTTCACCTATCCTGTTATTCCGGTAACAAAACCAGGTATTACGGGATACAATAGGCTGTACACTGTTGGCAATGGACACCTTATTTCACGGTTTGAACATTGGAGTACAGGGTCTAACACTTGCAGATCGTTACCTACTTGTATAATGTCAAAGGTTTCACCGAAGGACCTACCCTCAGTGAACCTAACACGCTGTATCGAGAGTATAACTTCGTGTTCAAAGAAAGAAGTTAGTATTCATTCCTGTTCCGGGCCCACTATTGTCATGTAGAAATTAGAAGATCGAGGGTAAAGCAGTTCACAGCCCTTACTTCTTTCTATGATTTTCCAGCAATTAAGTCTCTAGCTTCACCTGTCCTGTGATTCCGAAAGTCAATGCAGTCATTTTGGGATTAAACCCGCTGGCCAGTATTAGTAATAGACAACTTAATTCGCGGATTGGAAATTAAAATGGAGCGTCACGCCGTGTGAGAACCTTACCTATTTGTATGAAGTCAAACGTTTTATCGAAGGCGTTACTGCCCGCGAAGCTTGCCCGCCGTATCGAGGGTATAGCTACGTGTTTCGGGAAACACATTAGTATACAACTATGTGACGGCACCATAATTTCATGTATGAATTAGGAGATCGAGTTACGTATCAATCGAGGACGTTGCAACTATCTGTGTGAGATGAACTGATGAGTCTATAGTTTCACGTATCCTGCGATTCCGGGTAGCAAACCAGGTGTTCCAGTAGTCAATCTGCTATACACTGTTGGCAATGGACACCTTAATTCACGGTATAGCAATTACAGTAGAGTGTCGGACTGTTTGAGAGCGTTACCAATTGGCATGAAGTTAATCGATTTACCGAAGACTTTTCCCTCCGAAAAACTAACCCACTGTATCAAGAGTATAACTTCCTGGTTAAAGAATCACAATCGAATGCATTATACTCATGGCATCTTAATTTCATGTATGAATTAGAAGGTCGTGGGTAACACCACAGTTCGAGACCGTTATCAGCTTCTACGATATTCGATAACCTAGGGGTATAGCTTCACCTATCCTGTGATTCCGTGAGTCATACCAGCTTTTCCGGGACTATTCCGCTAACCAGTATTGGAAAAAGAGAGCTTATTTCACGGTATGAATATCAAAGCAGAGCATCAAACCGTTGTACAGCTTTATCTATTCGTATAGCCTCAAATATTTTACCGAAGACCTCACATTCCCTAAAGCTAACCCGCTGCACGGAGAGTACAAATTCGTGTTCATAGAAGCTAGTTAGATTCGATTAGTTTAGATTTTAGTGACGGGCACCATAATATCATGTGTGAGTTCGATGATCCAGGGAAAAACGGTTCGAGAATGTAATCACCTTCCTTGAGATTGGAACAGATAACAGAATGGCTTCTTTGAGAGTCGAACGGGTAAATCAATAGTTTCAGCTATCCTGTGACTCCGAGAGTGACACCGTGTATTCCAGCAGTAAATACGCTCAACAAATATGGCAATAGACACCTTAATTCACGCAATGAAGATTAAAGTAGAGAGTCAAACCGCAGAAGTACGTAACGTATTCGTGTAGAGTCAAACTCTTTCCCGAAGGCCTAACCACCAGAGATGCTAACCCGCTGTATCGAGCATATAACGGCGTGGCTGGCACCATAACTTCATGTATGAATAAGAAGACCGAGCGTCAAACCGTTAGAGAACGTTATCACCTTCCATGAATGTCACACTTCTAGGTCAACAGCTACACCTATCCCTTGATTCCGAGAGGCAATTCAGGTAATCAAGGAGTAAATGCGCTGAACGGTGTAGGCTTGACGGTTGGTCTCAAACGGTTTGACGCTTTCCTTTTCTATTCATACCGTGAATTAAGGTGTCTATTGGCAGTACTGTTCAGCGAATTTACTCCAGGAATACATGGACTGACTATCCGATTCCCTAGATCAGTGAAGCTATTGAGTTAGATCTCAATCTCGAAGAAGGCGGTAATTTTCTCGAATGGTTGGACGCTCGATCTTCTTATTCATAGTGAAATGAAGGTCCCCGTCACTGAAATGAATACTAATTTCTTTCTCTGAACCGAAGTTACTCTCTCGATACAGCGGGTTATTTTTTTGGAGGGTATGGTCTTCGGTAGTGCGTCTGAATTTATAGCAATTGGTAATGTTCCCAAACGGTTTGACACTCTATTTTAATGTTCAAACCGTGAAATATGGTGTTCATTGTCAGAACTCTTCAGAGGGCTTACTCCCGGTATTCCGGTCTTGACTCTCGGAATCACAAGTAGAGGTGAAGCTATTGACCTGGCCGTTCGACTCCCAAAGATGGAGGGATCGTCCTCGACGGGCTTGATTCCCGATTATTATGTTCATGCATGAAGAAAAGGTGTCCGCCTGCTAATATGTCTACTAATTTGTTTCCGTGTGCACTAAGCATGGCAATCGCTACGACGGCTTGCGATAACGGAATGTAAAGTGTATGTTAAAAAGAATGACTTTATTCCAATTGGTAATGTTCTCCGACGATTTGACTCTCAACCATAATACTCATGCCGTGTATCACGATTTCCATTGCCAATATTGTTCACCACATTTACGCCTAAAATACGTGGTCTGACTCTCGCCATCACTGAATACGAGAAGCTATTGAACTAGATGTGGGGCTTTAAAAAAATGTGGAATCGTTCTGCAACGGTTTGACTATCCGTCTGTGCTTTTCATACATGCAACTAAGCGGTGCGTCTGCTAAAAAGTCTACTGATTGGTTTCCGTGAGCGTTGAGCATGACATTTGCTGCAGCGGCGTATGTTCTTGGAAGGCAAGGTATCCGGTAAAATCTTGACTTTATACCATTTGATAATGTTCTCCGGTGTATTGACTTTCTACTTTAATATTAAAATGGTGAATTAAGGTGCCGATTCTCAATACTGTCCAGCCGATTTACTCCCGGCAACCTGGTTTGCTTCTCCGAATCATATGGTATGTGAAGCCATAGACTTAGCCGTTCGTGTCTCAATAAAGATGCTAACGATCTTGAAGAGATTGACTCTCGATTTTGGTATTCATACGTAAAACTGAAGTGACGGACTTCTGAAATGTCTACCCATTTGTTCCTGCGATCACTAAGCTAGACACTCGCTACAGTGAGTTAGTTTCTCGGAAGGTAAGGCATTGTGTAAAAAGTATTTTTTAATTTTAACTGATATTTTTCTCCGTAGGTTTGATTCAGTGTCATAACATATATACCGTGAATTATGATGTGTATGGACAGTACTCTACGGTGGATGTACTCCCGGAATACCTGGTTTGTCTCTCGCAAGCACAGGATAGGTGAAGTTACTGACTTGGCCGTTCGACTCTCAAAGAAGAAATAGACTTAGTCGCTCGAATCTCATAGAGGGCCGTAACGTTCTTCATCGGTTTGACACTCGATCTTCTAATTAATACATGAAATTAACTAACCCGTCACTAAAATGTTTACTCATTTGTTTCTCTGAACACGATGTTATATGCTCGATACAAGAAGTAATAGTCCTTTGTAGGTAAAGGTCTTCACTATAACGTTTAACTTTATATCAATTGGTAACGCTCTCAAACGGTATGACCACCTACTGTAATATTCAAGCCGAGAATTGAGGTGACAAATGCCAATATTCTTCAGCGGATTTATTTCTTGAATTCCAGGTTTGACTCCCGGAGTCACAAGATAGGTGAAGATTTGAACTTAGCTGTCCGACTATCAAGAATGGTGGTAACATTCATGAACGCATTGACTCTCGATCATGATGTTTACACACAAACATGTGGTGTTCGTGCGCTAATAGGTCTACTAATTTGTTTCCGTGCACAATAAGCAGGACACTCCCTACAGCGGGTTAGGTTCTTGGAAGATAAGGTATACAGTAGAAGGAATGACTTTATGCGCATTGGTATTGTCCTCCATCGGTTTGTCTCTCTACATTAATATTCATACCGTGAATTATGGGGTCAATTGCCAATAAACTTCAGCGGTCTTATTCCCGGATTATCAGAATTGATTCCCGGTATCACGGAATATGTGAAGCAATAGACCTAGCCGTTCGACATTCATGGACGGTGGTAGCGTTCTCGAACGGATTGTCCATCGAATTTCTCATTCATACATGAATTTAAGGTGACGTCACTAATTGTATACTAATGTGTGCCTATAAACACATAGCTATACTCTCGACACAGCGGCTTATCTTCTCGGAAGGTAAGGCCTTCGGTAAAGAGTTTGATTCTGTAGCAATTGGTAACGATCAACAACGGTTTGACGGTACGCATTATTATTCATAGCGTGAACTATGGTGACTCTTGCCAAAACTGTTTATCGTATTTCC
>NIJG01000780.1:22768-34140 GCA_002201625.1 Euglossa dilemma | reverse complement strand
TTTAGTGACAGGCACCTTATCCTCGTGCATGAATAAGAAGATGGTTATGACAAACCGTGTGACAACGTTACCATCTTATTTCAGAGACGAACGGCTTGGTCAGAGGCTTCACGTATCCTGTTATTCAGGATAGTCAAACCAGGTATTCCGGAAGTCAATCCGCTGTACACTGTTGGCAATGGACACCTTAATTCGCGGTTTGAACGTTAAAGTAGAGCGTCACCCCGTTTGAGAACGTTTCCAGTTGCAATAAAGTCAAACGTTTTACCGAAGGTCTTACCGTTCTAGAAGCTAGCCCGTATCGAGAGTATAGCTACGTGTTTAGGGAATCACATTGGTATACAATTTAGTGTCGGCACCTTAAATTCATGTATGAATTAGAATATCGAGTGCCAAACCGTTCGAGAATGCCACATTCGTTGAGAGTTGAGCAGATAAGAAAATAGCTCCACATATCCAGTGATTCCGAGAGTCAAATCAGGTAACCCGAGGCTAAATTCGCTGACGAGTATTGGCCCAAGATACATTATACCCGGAGAGAATATTAAAATGGAGCGTCAAACCGTGTGGGAACGTAACTATTTCGTATAAAGAAAAACGTTTTACCGAATGACTTATCGTCCGAGAAGCTAACCTGCCATATCGAGAGTATAGCAACATGATTATGGAATCACGTTATTATACCACATAGTGACGTCTACTTAAATTCGTGTATGAATTAGAAGACCGTCGTTCAAACCGTTCGAGAAGGAGGCAACCTTCTGCGAGAGACGAACGACTAAGTCAATAGCTTCACCTATCCTTTAATTTCGAGAGTATAGCCAGTCATTCCTGGAGTAAATCCGCTATAAAGTATTGGCTATAGACAGATTAATTCGCGGTTTGAATATTACAGTAAACCGTCATACCGTTTCAGAGCGTTACCAATTGGTATAAAGTCAAACGTTTTACAAAAGACCATACTTTCCGAAAAACTGACCTGCTGCATCGAGAGTTCAACTTCGTGCTAGGAGGGAATAATTAGTGTTCATTTCATCAGCGGACACGCTAACTTCATGAATGAATAAGCAGATCGATGGTCAAACCGTTCGAGAACGTTATAACCCTATTTGAGTGTCGACCGGCTAAGTCAAAAGCTTCACATACCCTGCCACTTCGATAATCAAACCAGGAATGGCGGGAGTTATTCCGCGGATAAGTATTAGCATTGGAAGCCCTAATCCGCGTTGTGATTATTAAAATAGAGCGTCACACCGTGTGAGAACGTTATCAATTGTAATATAGCCAAACGTATTACCGAATGCCTTACCGTCCGAGATGCTAACCCACTGTATCGAGGGTATAGCTACGTGATTACGCATACACACTGGTACATATGTTAGTGATGGGGACCATAATTTCGTGTGTGAAAAATAAGGTCGATCGTCATGCTGTTTGATATCGTTACCACCTTCACTGAGACTAGAACGACTAAGTCAATAGCTTCACCTATCCTGTAATTCCGAATGTCAAATGAGGTATTCCGGGTGTAAATGCGCTGTACAGTATTGTCAATAGACAGCTTATTTCACGGTATGAATATCAAAGCAGAGCATCAAACCGTTGTAGCGCGTTACCAATTTGTACCGAATCAAACTTTTACCGAGAGCCATACCTGCGGTGAATCCAACGCGCTGTATAGAGAGTATAACAGTGTTCAGAGGTACGAACTAGTACAAATTTTAGTGACGAGCACCATAGTTTCATGCATGAATTAGAAGATCGAGCGTCAAACCGTTCGAAACTGTTGCCACCTTCACTGAGAGTCGAACGGCTATGTCAATAGCCACATCCATCCTGAGAATCCGAGAGCCAAACCACGTATTCCCAGAGTAAATCCACTGTACAGTATTGGCGATATTCACCCTTCTGCCAAGTATAAGTATAGAAGTACAGTGTCGAATCTTTGTCGAACGTTACCTTTTGGTATAGCGTCAAAGTTTTACCAAAGACCTTACCTTCCGATATCCTAAGCTGCTGTATAGATAGTCCAAATTCGTGTACAGGGAAGCAACATACTGTTCCTTATAGTGACGGGCACCTTCATTTCATGTATGAATATGAAGATCAATAGGCATACTGATCCAGATCGGTACTACTTTCTGTGCGATTCGCACATGTAAGTCATTAGCATCAGCCATCCTGTGATTCCGAGACTCGAACCGGGTATTCCGGGAGTGAATCGGCTGTTCAGTATCGGCAATGGACACCTTAATCTAAGTTATGAATATTAAAGAAGCTATTCAAACCGTTGGAGAACATTACTAATTGGTATAAAGTCCTTCTTCTTACTGAATACATTTCCCTCCTAGAATATATCACGCAGTAGCGAGTGTCACGCTTAGTGCTGACAGATACATAATAGTAGATATTTTAGCAGACGGGTACCTATTACTCATAAAGAAATAGAATAATAGGGAGTCAAATCGTTCGGGAAAGTTCCCACCTTCATTGTGAGTGAAACGGCTAATTCAATAGCATCACCTATCCTATGATCCCGACAGCAAAGTCACGTATTCGCGGAGTCAATCCGCTGAACAGTATTGGCGGTAGACACCTTATTTCACGGTATGTATATTAATGCACAGAACCAAACTGTTGTAGAGCGTTACTTATTGCTATAGACTCAAAATTTTAACCGAAGGCATTGCCTTCCGAGGACCCGTCCCACTGCAGCCAATGGCATGATTGGTTTTCAATGGAACAAATTAGTAGACATTTTGGCAGCAGGATACCTTATTTTCAAGCATGAAGGGGATGATCGATGGAAAAACCGAACGAGAACGTTACCACGTTCTGTGAGATTCGAAAGGCCAAGTCAGTAGCCTCAGTTATCCTGTGCTTGTGAGAGTCAAACCAGGTATTCTCTGAGTCAATGCGGTTTGCACTATACGCAGTGGACACCTTAGTTCACGGTTTAAATATTAATGAACAGACTCAAACCATTGTAGAACTTACACTATTAGTGTAATGACAAAAGTATTACTGAAGACCATACACTCAGAGTACCTAATCCGCGCATCGAGAATATAATTTCGTAATGAGAGATACAAAATAGTACACATTTTAGTAACGGCCGCCATAGTTTCACGTATGACATAGAAGATCGAAGGTTAAAACGTTCGAGCACGATACCACCTTTTTTCCCGTTCGAACAGCTAAGTCATAAGCATCAGCGATACTGTAATACTGAGAGGCCAACCAGATATACCGTGAGTAAATCCGTTGTACTAAATTGGCACTGAACACATTTATTCCTGGCTATAATATTATAGTAGAGCGTCAATCCGTTGAGGAACGATATTTATAGGTATAGAGACAAACTTTTGGTGGAAGGCCTTACCATCCGCGTAGATATGCAGCTGTATCAACAGTATGACTTCGTTTTCGGAGAAGCATACGATTTCACGTTTTAGTGACGGGCACCATAATATCATGTTGAATAAGAAGATCGAGGGTCATACGGTTTGAGAAAGGTACCGCCATTTTTGAGAGTTGCACAGTTAAGTCAATAGATTCACCTATATTTGTGATTTCGAAAGTTAAACCAGGAATGGTAGGAGTACATCCGCTGTACAGCATTGACAATAGACACCTAAATTTCTGGCATGAACATTAAAGTGGGGTGTCAAATCGGCGGGGAATATTACCAATTGTTCCAAAGTCATTCTTTTACAGAATACATTACATTCCTCGAGCATATCCCTGAGTATCGAGAGTATAACTTCCTGATATGAGAAACAAATTAGTATACATTTGAGTGACGGGATCCTTAATTTCATGAATGAATAACTAGATCGAGTGTCAAACGAACGTTATCACCTTATATGAAGGTCGCAAAACTGAGTCAATAGCTGCGGCTATCCTGAGATTCCGAGAGGCAAATCAGATATTCCAGAAGAAAATTCGCTGAGCTGTATTGGCAATCAACAATTCAAATCACTATATGAATATTAGTGTACAGCGTCAAACCGCTGGAGATCGTTACCAATTAATATTACGTCATGTACCTTACCAGACACCTTCCCTTCATAGAACCAAACCAGCTGTAGGGAACGTTATGCTTAGTGCCCACGGAAGCATATTAGGAGACATTTTAGCAGACGGACAGCATCTTTTTCATGTATGAATTAGAAGATGGAGGGTCCAACCATTCGATAACGTTATCAGATTCTTCGAAAGTCGCAGAGCTATGCCAGTAGCTTCACTTATTCTGTGATTCGGATAAACGAACCTTGTGTTCCTGGAATAAATTTGCTGATCAGTATTGCTAGTAGATACCATAGTTCGCGGAGAGGATATTAAAATAGAGCACCACACCCTTTGTGAACGTTTCCAATTGTTATGAAGTCAAACGTTTTACAGAAGGCCGTACCTTCCGCGAACCTCACCCGCTGCAGCGAGAGTATGACTTCATATTCGGACAAGAAAATTAGTATGCAACTTTGTGACGGGTACCAGAATTTTATGTATGAATTAGAAGGTCGATCTGTCAAGCCGTTCCATATCGATACAACCCGCTTGGAGGAACGAACGGGTAAGACGATATCTTCACCTATTCCACGATTCCAAGAGTCAACTGAGTTATTCCGGGAGTAAATCCGCTGAACAGAATTGGCAACAATCGCCTTAGTTCAAGGTTTGAATATTAGAGTAGAGTGTCAAACCGTTTGAGAACGTTTCCAATTGGTGTAAATTCAAAAGATTTTGCCGATGGTCCTACCTACCCAGAACATAACCCGCTGTCTCGACAGTATGAATTCGTGGTCAGAGGTAAAAATTAGTATACATTTTAGTGATGGGTACCTTAATTTCATGTATGAATTAGAAGATCTAGTGTCAAACCATTCGGGAACGTTACCACCTTGCTTGGAGTCGAACGCCTGAGTCAATAGATTCAGCTATCCTGTGATTCCGTAGAGCCAAATCTGGTATTCCAGGAGGAAATCCGCTGAACGGTATTGACAATAGACACCGTAATTTACGGTGTGAATATTAAAGTAAAACGTAAAACCGCTTGAGAACGTTACCAATTGGCATAACGACATACTATTTCAAAGATACCTTCCCTTCAGAGAACGTAATACGCTGTATCGAGAGTATAACTTCGGAGATCAGATACTCAAATTTATATGCATATTAGTGGCGGGCACCTTAACTTCGTGCCGGAATTAGAAGATTCAGTGTCAAACCGTTCGAGATCGTTACCACCATCTTTCAGAGTCGAACGGCTGAGTCAATAGCTTCACCAAGAGTTGCGATTCCGAAAGTCAAACCAGATATCCCTGGAGTGAATCCGCTGCGCGGTATAGGTAATAAACACTTTCATTCACGGTCTGAATATTATAGTGGAGTGTCAAACAGTTTGCGAACGATACCACCCTATACGAGAGGCGTAAGGATAAGTCAATAGCAACACTTATCGTATAATTCCGAGAGATAAACCAGGTATTCCGTGAGTAAATCCGCAGAACAGAATTGGCATAAGTCACCTTAATTCGCGGTGTGAATATGAAAGTAGTGCGTCTATCCGCTTGAGAGCGTTACCAATTGGTATGAAGTCAAAGGGTTTACTGAAAACCTTACCCTCTGACAGCCTTACGCGACGTATCGAGAGTATAACATGGTACTCAGAGGAAGAAATTAGTATACATTTTACTGACGGTCACAATAATTTCAAGTACGAATTAGAAGGTCGAGTGTCAAACGGTTCGGGAACGTGACCACCTTCTTTGGGTGTCGAACGGCTAAGTCAATGTTTTCACCTATCCTGGTATGCCGAGTGTCAAATGAGGCATTCTAGGAACACATCCACTGTACAGAATTGGCAATAGACATCTAAATTCTCGGCATGAGAACCAATGAGGATCAATTTCTTTCTCTGAACACGATGTTATACCCTCGAAACGCCCTGTTTACTTCTCCGAAGGTAAGGCCATCTGTAATGTGTTTGACTCTATATCAATTGGCCTTGATCTCAAGCTGCTTGACGCTCTCCTTTACAATTCAAACCGTGAACTAAGGTGTCTATTGGCAATAACATTCAGCACATTTACTTCAGCAAGAACTGAATCGACTCTCGGAATCACTGGAAGCGTGAAGCTATTGACATAGCCGTTCGGTTGCCACAGATGGTGGTAACTTCCGCGAACGGTTTGACCTTCGATCTTCTAAGTCATACATGGAGTTAAAGTGCCCGTCACTGAAATGAAGACCAATTTCTTTCTCTGATCACGAAGATACATTCTCGATACAGCGGGTTATTTTTTCGCAGGGTAAGGTCTTCCGTAAAGCGGTTCAGTTTACAGCAATCGGTAAATTCACAAACGGTTTGACGCTCTATTTTAATATTTAAACTATGAATTAAGGTGTCAATTTCCAATATAGTTCGGCGTATTTACACCCGGAATACCTGGACTGACTCTCGGAATATAGGGATAGCTGAAGCTGTTGACTTATCCGTTCGAATCTGAAAAAGGGTAGCAACGTTCTGGAACGGTTTGACGATCGATCATTTAACTCCAGCAAGAAGTTACTGCGTCCGGCAATAAGATACATACTAAATTGCTTCTCTTAGCACCAAGTTATGCTCCCAGTACAGCGAGTTAGCTTCACGGAAGGTACGGTCATCGGTAAAAGGTTTGAGTCTATACGAATAGGTAAAGCTCTAAAACGGTTTAATGATCTGCTTTAATATTCAAACCGTGAATTGAGGTGTCTATTGCCACCAATGTACAGCGCATTTACTCCTGAAATATCTGGTTTAACTTCTGGAATCACAAGATAGGTGATGTTATTGACTCAGCGGCTCGTCTCTCGAAGGATCTGGGAACGTTCTCGAACTGTTTGAGTCTAGATCATCATATAGATACATGAAATTAGGATGTCCGTTTGCTAAAATGTCTACTAATTCGTTCCTGTGAACCAAAAGCAAGACAATCGCTACGGCGGCTTGCATTCTCGGATTGTAAGGTATGCGTCAAAAAGGAATGACTTCATACCAGTTGGTAATGCTGTCGACGGTTTGACTATGAACCTTAATATTCATGCAGTGAATTACGGTATCTATTGCTAATATTATTCAGCGTATTTAGGCCATGAATACGTGGTCTGACTCTCGGAATCACAGGATAGGAGACGCTATTGACTTAGATGTGGGGCTTCCAGATTATGTGGAACCGTTCTGTCATGGATCGACTCTCGATTTTGCTTTTCATACATGAATCAAAGCTGTGCGTCCGCTAAAAAGTCTACTGATTGGTTTCGGCGTGCACAAAGCATGATACTCGGTACAGCGGGTTCGGTTCTTGGACGATATGTTATTCGGAAAATAATATGTCTTTGTCAAAATTGGTTGTGATCTCCAAGGGATTGACTCCCTACTTTATTATTCATATCGAGAGTTAAGCTATCTTTTGCGAATACTTCTCAGCGGATTTACTCCCGGTATACCTAGTGTGACTCTCGAAGTCACAGGATAGGTGAAGCTATTGTGATATTTGTACGATCTTACAAAGAAGGAGGTAACTTACTCGAACGGCTTGACCCTCCATTTTCTAATCCACGCATGAAATTAATGTACCCGTCGCTAAAATGTTTATTAATTTGTTTCCTTGCACACATAATTACTATCTCAAAACAGCGCGATAGGACTTCGGAAGGTATGGTATTCCGTAAAAAGAATGACTTACTACGAATTGGTACTGTCCTCCGACGGATTGTCTCTCTTCCTTAATATTCACACCTTGAATTTAGGTGTCTGTTGCCAACACTGTTCAGCAAATTTACTCCGAGAATTGCTCAACTGACTCATGGAATCATATGATCGGTGAGGATATTGCATTAGCCATGACATTGTCAAAATTGGGTGTAACGCTCTGGATCAGTCCGCCTTCCGATCTTCAAATTGATGCATGAAATTATGGTGCCCGTCACTAAAACGTCTCCTAATTTGCTTCTCGGAAAACGAAGTAGTACCCTCAATATAGCGGGTTAGCTTCTCGGGTGGTAAGACCTTCGGTAAGGAGTTTGACGCTGTACCAATAGGTAACAATCTGCAACTGCTTGGCTCTGTACTTTAGCCTTCATACCGTGAAGCGATGAGACTAGTGACAATACTGTACAGGGAATTTACTCCCAGAATACCTGGATTCAGTATCGACGTCATCGGATAGGGTAAGCTACTTCCTTAGTCATTCGACACCCAAAGAAGGTGGTCACGTTCCCGAAAAGTTTGACACTCGATCTTCTACTTCATGAAGGAAATTATGGTGACCGTCACTAAAATATACACTAATTCGTCCCTCTAAATACGATGATATACCGTCGATACGGCGGGTTAGATTATCGGATGGTAATGTCTTCAGTAAAATGTTTGAATTTATACCAATTGGTACCGCCCACAAGGAGATTGACGCCCTACCATAATAATCATTCCGAGAATTAATGTGTTTATTGCCAATACTGTACGGGGTATTTACTCCCGGAATATCAGGTTTGACTCTAAGGAATCACAGGTTAGCTGAAGCTATTGACACAGCCGGTCGACTCTCAAACGTTCTCGAATGATTTGCCATATGATCTTCAAATTTATATAGGAAATTAAGGTGCCCGTTACTAAATTGAATACTAATCTGTATCTCTGATCACGAATTTATACTGTCCTGACAGCGGATTAGGTTCAAGGAGTGAATGGACTTTGGTAAAACGTTTGACATTATACCATCTGGTAAGTTTCTCAAATGGTTGCACGCCTTACTATATTATTGGAAACGCGAATTAAGGTGTCCGTTGCCAATACTCTGCAGCGAATTTACTGCCGGAATAAACGGTTTGATTGTCAGTATCACAAGATACGTGAAGCTTTTGACTTAGCCGCTCTATTCTCAAAGAAGGCGGTAACGGTCTCGAACGGTTTGACCGTCGATATTCTAATGCATACATAAATTTAAGGTGGCATCGCTAAAATGTATTCTAATGAGTTTCTCTGAACCCGAAGCTATACTCTCGACACAGCCGGTTAGATTATCTGGGGATAAGGTCTTCGTTAAAACGTTTGACTTTTGTAGCAATTGGTAACCCTCTACAACGGTTTGACGGTCTGCATTAATGTTCAAACCGTGAACTGAGGCGGCTATTGCCAATACAGTTCAGGGTATTCACTCCCGTTGTACCTGGTTTGACACTCTGAATCACAGGATTTTGTGAAGCTATTGAATTAGCTGTTCGACTCTCACTGAGGGTCGTAGCGTTCTCGAAATGTTTAGTATTCGACCTTCCAATTCATGCATCAAATTGTGGTGCTCGTCACCAAACTATGTACTTATTCGTACCTCTGAACTCGTTGTTGTACTTCCGATAGAGTGGGTTAGTATTTCGGAGGGTAAGGTCTTCCTTAATGCCTTTGACGTTATTGCAATTGGTAACGCTATCGAACGGATTGCCGCTCTACCGTAATATTCAAACCGCGAATTAATGTTTCTGTTACCAATACTTTTCAGCGGAGTAGTCCTCGAATGCCTGGTTTTAATGTCGGAATCCCAGGACTGGTGTAGCTATCAATTTAGCCGTTCGATTTTCAACGAAGGTGGTCTGGTTCACGATCCGTTTGACACTCGTCCTTCTAATTCATACTGGAAATTAAGGTGCCCGTCGCTAATATGGATACTTCATGGTTTCTCTGAACACGAACTTATACTCACTATACGCTGTGCTATCTTCTCGGATGGAACGGCCGTCTGTAAGAAGTTTGACTCTATACCATCACGTACCGATGTTCAACGGTTTGACGAAGTACATTGATACTCATTCCAGCAATTACGGTGCCTGTTGCCAATACTTTTCAGAGTATATACTCCCGGTATAGGTAGTTTGGCTCTCGGTGTCACATGATAGGTGACGCTATTGACTTACATGTGCGATTCTCAAGAAAGGTAGTTACGTTCATCAACGGTTTGACTCTCGATTTTGCTACTCATTCATGAAAATTAGGTGTGCCCCTGCCAAAATGTCTACTCATTTGTTCTTGCGAGAACAATTAACAAGACACTCCCTACAGCGGCTTCTTGTCATGGATGGCTAGGTATTCGGTGCAAAGTATGACTTTATACCAACCGTAAAAGTTCTCTCTCAGTTTCAATATCTACCTCAATTTTCCGAGCGTGAATTAAGGTGTCTATTGCCTATAGTGTTCCGCGGATTTACTCCCGGAATACCTGTGTTTAACTCTCGGAAGCACAGGATAGGTGGAGCTGCTGACTTAGTTGTGCGTCTCTCAAAGAAGGTGGTATGATCTCGAACGGTTTTACCATCGATCATCTAACTAATCCGCGGAATTAAGGTACCAGTTACTAAAATGTATACTATTTTGAATTTCTGATTGCGGAGTATTACTCTCGATACCGCGGATTAGGTGCTCGTAGGGTAAGTTCCCCGGTAAATCTTTTGGCATTATACCAATTGGAAACGGTCTACAAAGGTTAGACTGTGTAGTTTAATATTCAAACCGTGAATTATTATGTCCACCGCCACTAGTGTACACCGGGTGGACTCCCGGAATGCCTGGTTTGACTATCGGAATAGCAGGATAGGTGAAGCTAATGTCTCACCTGTTCGACTCTCAAAGATGGTATGATCGTTTTCGTACGGCGTGACTCTCGATTATTCTGTTCGTACATGAAAATAAGGTGTGTTTCTGCTATGATGTCTTCCAATTGGTTTCCATGAGCGTTGAGCATGACACTTGCTGCAGCGGCGTATGTTCTTGGAAGGCAATGTATTTGGTAAATAGCATGTATTTATCAAAGTTGGCTATGTTCTCCATCGAATGGACATTCTACTTTAATATTAAAACAGTGAAATAAGGTGACCGTTGCCAATACTCTTCGGCGGATCTACTCTCTGATAACCTGCTTTGACTCTGGGAATCACAGCATAGGTGGACACATTGGCTCATCCGTTGGACTCTCGAAGATGGTGGTAACATTCTCGAACGCTTTGACACTCAATATCTTAATTCATACATCAATTTAACCGGCCGTCACTAAATTCTAAACAAATGATTCTCTAAACACGAAGCTATACTCTCGATACGGCGGGTTAGCTTCTGGAACGGTAAGGCACTCGGAAAAATGTTTGACTTCATATCAATTGTAACGCTCTCAGAAGGTGTAACGCTCTATTTTAGTATTCAATCCACTAGTGAAGTTATCTATTGCTAGTACTGTGCGAAGCATTAAATCCCGGAATATATCGATTAACATTCTGAATGACTGGATGTATGAAGCTGTTGACTTAGCTGTTTGAATCACCAAGAATGAGGTAATATTATCGAC
>NIJG01000779.1:53342-64655 GCA_002201625.1 Euglossa dilemma | reverse complement strand
GATATAAAGTATAAACAAATTTAACAAAATATATTCATGAAAGTGGACTCAACTAATTCGAATGACACCTTCCTTCAAATGTACAATGTTTGAAATTAGTAATTGCGAATTTCGAAAGAATCGAACTTATCATAACAGTAAATTGCAGTATGTAGAAATAAGCAGAAAAACGCGATAGAATGCGTACTATACAAAATCAATGTTAAAGAAATTAACGATGGTCGTCCAGTGAATCCGCTCCAATTTGACGTACGCTACAACAAAACCTAGCCAATAGTGTCGCTTGTGAAACAACGATACATATACAGACAATCGTATAAAACATCAATAAGTACAATAAAATAACCTCATAAACGTACACTTATCTAATTCCAGGGACACTATTAGTAAGAAATACAAATTTTTATACTAAAAGTTGAAAATTTCATAGGGAGTCGAAAATATCATAAGAGAAAATTACAGTACTGGTAAATAAATAGAAAACTGAAAACGACTGCATACGGTCCAAATTTTGGATAAAGAAATTATCGAAGGCCATACAGTATGCCGCTGCGGTTTGCCATACGCTACTACAAGCGGTGTCGCTCGGACAGCATAGGTACGTATACAGACAGTCGTATAAATTAACACTAAGTATAATATATCAAAATAATGTCGTAAACGTACACTGAAATAACTACATCGACACTTTTCCACCAAGAAACAGTTTTTTAAACTAAAAATTGAAAATTTCGTAGGAAATAGAAGATATCATAACAGTAGAATACAGTATGTAGAAATAAATGGAGAACTGCGAAAGATCGCAACCGGTACAATAATAAGGTGAAGGAAATTAACAAACACCATACAGCAGTGTCGCTCCGATCTAGGGAACGCAACTGCAAAACCAGTATAGTCGTGTCGCTTGGGAATCGTAGGTACGTACAAGGAAAATCACATAAAATAACAAAGATGATATGAAAATATTGTAATAGACATACACTCAACCATTTCCAAACAAACTTTTCATAACAAATGTAACTCTTGAAATTGACACCAGGATATTTTGAAATAAAATCGACAATATCGTAACAGTAGATTACAGTATGTAGAAACAAATAGCAAACTGCGGAAGACTGCATACGGTTCAAAATCACGGTTCAGGAAAGTAAAGAAGATCATAAAGTAGTGCCGATTCGATCTGTCGTACGCAACTACACGACCTCGCCAGGAGAGTCGATCCTGCAACGTGGGTTCGAACATATACAATCATATAAACTAACAAAGAATTTGACAAAATATTCTCAAAAAGGTACACTCTACAAATTCCAAGGACACTTTTCCTAAAAAGTAGAATTTTCGGAATTATAAATTTGATATTATGAAAAAAACCAAAAATATCATAACCGGAAATTACAGTATATGTAAATAAATGGAAGATTGGGGAAAAATTCGAACGGTACAAAATCAAGGTAAATGAAGATAACCAAGACCATACAGGTGTGCTGCTTCGAGCTACCAATCACAATTAAAAGACATCGCCAGTCTTGTCGGTCTGACAGCATAGGTACGTATACAGACAGTTATGTTAAACAACATTATATTTAACAATGTATTGTCATATACATAGACTCAACTAATTCCAATGACTCTTTTGCTATGAAATACCATGTCTCAAAATAGAGACTGAAAATTTTGAATGCAATCGAAAATATCATAACTGCAAACTATAGTATGTATGAATAAATGGATAAATTGGGAAAAAATGGATAAGGTTCAAAATCATCGTTAAAGAAATTAACAAAGACCATCCAGTTCCGCTCCGTTCTGCCGTACGCAACTACAAGGCATCGCCTGTCGTGTAGCCTCGACGGCGTATGTACGTATAGACAGGATCATATACAATAAAATATGTTTAACAATATGTTTAACATAATAGTATCATAAGCGTACATTAAGCTTATGCCTAAGGCACTATTACAACAAAATTAAATATTTGAAATTAAATGCTAGAAATTCTGAAAAAGTGGGAAATACCATCACAGTTAATTTTATTATGTGGAAATAAAATGGGAGACTGGGAAAATGCATACGGCACAATATCAAGGCTATAGGAATTAATGAAGACCATACAGTAGTGCCGCTCTGATGCACCGAACGGAACTAAAAGACATCTGTTGTGTCGCTGCGGATGCTTAGGTACGGATGCGGACAATCATATGAAATAACAACAACATTAACATAATATTGTCATAAATGTACACTCAATTAATTCCATGGACACTTTTATTAAGAGATACAATTTTTTTTAATAAAAATTCAAAATTTCGAAAAAAATCGAAAATATCGTAACAGGAAATTGCAGTATGTATAAATAAATGGATAACTGGGAATATATGCACACGATACAATATCACGGTTGAAGAAGTTATCGGAGACCATCCAGTGTGCCCCACCGATCTGCCGTAGACAACTGCAAGACATCGGCTGTCGTGTGGATCGAACAGCGTAGATCCGCATGCAGACAATCATATAAAGTATCAACAAGTACAACAAAATATTATCGTAAACGTGAGCTCTACTAATTCCAAAGATACTGTTATTAAGAAGTACAATTTTTTAAACGAAAAATTATAAATTATGAAATAAATCGAAAATATCATGACAGCTAATTACAGTATGCATAAATAAATGAAAACAGTGGAAAAATGCATATGTTACCAGATCATGTTTAAAGAAATAAGCGAAGACCACTCAGTTTCGTTCCGTTCTGCCGTACACAACAATAAGACCTCGGCAGTTGTGTCGCTCCGGCACCATAGGCACGTATACAGACAATCATATAAAATACCATGCTTGACGACAAATTGTAATAATCGTAAGCTCGTCTAATTTAAAAGAGACTTTTCGTATGAAATTCAATTTTTTAAAATAAAAAGAAGAGATTATGAATAAGATCGAAAATAACATAACAGTAAATAATAGTATGCATAAATCAATGGAGAGCGTGGAAAATATATGCGGTACACAATCAAGATTAAAGAAATTAACGAAGAGCGGACAGTTTCCCCGTTCGGATGTACCGAACGTAACTACAAGACCACTCCATTCGTTTCGCACTGGCAGCGTAGGTATGTATACAGACGATCGTAGAAAGGAACAATTCAGTCTATGAAGATGGCATAAACGTTCTCTAATCTAATTCTAAGGACGCCGTTTCTGAAAAATACAATTTATAGAATTAAAAGATGGAAAGTTTGACAAGAATCGATCATATGATAGCAGTAAATTACAGTATGTATATATAAACAGAGAACTTGGAAAGCATGCATACGGTACATAATCTATATTAAAGAAATCAACGAAGACCATCCACTTCCACTCCGCCCTGCTGCTGGCAACTACAAAACATTGCCTGTCGTGTCTCTCCGAGAGCGAATATACAATAAAAATAAGTTTAACATAAAAATGTCATATACGAACACTCAACTAATTCGAAAGACACTTTTACGAAAAAATACAATTTGCTAAACTAAAAATAAAAAATTTTGAAAAAATAGAAAATATCATAACAGTATGTTACAGTATGTATAAGTAAATAGAAAACAGGGGGAAATACATACTGTAGGTTATTAAGGTTAAACAAGTTAACGAAGACCACCCAGTAGCGCCGCTCCGACATGCAGAGAGCAACTACCAGATCACTCCAGCCGTATCGCACCGGAAGCGCAGGTACGGATAGAGACAATCCTATTACATAACGAAGAATTTGTACAAAATATTGTCATAAAGGTACACTCAACTATTTTCAAAGACACACTTAATAAGGAATACAATTTTTTCATTTAAAAAGTTTTGAAGAGATCGAAAATATCATAACGGTAAATTAAAATAAGTATTAATAAATTTTATATTGTTAAAGAATGCAAACAGTACAAAATTATGGTTAAAGAAATTAACGAAGACCATCCAGTAGTGCCTCTTTGCCCTGCGGTACGCAACTACAAGGCATCGTCAGTGGTGTCGCTCTGACAGCGTAGGTACGTATACAGAGAAGCATATAAAATAACAGCAAGCTCATCAAAATATTGTCAAAAACCTAAACTCAACTAATTCCGAAGACACTCTTACTATGGAATATAATTATTTTTAAATGAGAATTGATGATTTTGAAGTAAATCGACAATATCGTGACAGTAATTCACAGTATGCAAGAAGTAAACAGAAAACTGCGAAAGAATGCATACGGTACAATATTAAGGTTGAAGAAATGAACGAAAGTCATACAGTTTTGTTGTTCGAATCTATCGGACGCAACAACAGGCCCTCGCCACGTATGTTGCTTAGGCAGCGTGGGTACGTATAAAGTCAATCATATAAAATAACAGAAGCCTTAACAAAATATTGCCAGAAGCGTAAACTCAACTAATTAGAAAGACTCTTTTACTAAGCAATACAATTTTTTGAATTAAAAATAGATAATTATGATAACAGTAAATTACATTATCTATAAATAAATAGATATCTGAGAAAGAATGCATGCGGTATAGTTGCATGGTTACTGAAATTATCGTAGACCATTCAGGAGTGCCGCTTCGATCTGATGTTCGCAACCACATGACCTCGCCCGTCGTGTCGCTCCTACAGCGTAGCTACATATAGAGATAGTCATATAATATGACAATAAATTTAATAAAATTTTTCATTAACGTACACTGAACTAATTGCAGGGTCACTTTTACTAACAAGTACAATCATTTAAACAAAAAATTGAATATTTTGGTAAAAATCGAAGATATCATAGAAGTAAATTACACAAAGTATAAATGCATGGACGACTGGTGAAAGAATGCATACGGTACAAAATCAAAGTTAGTGAAATTAAAGAAAATAATACAGTAGTGTTGCTCCATATACCGAACACAACTGCAAGACCACTCGAGACGTGTCGCTCTGGAAGCGTATGTATCTATAAGGACAGGCAAATAAAATAGCAATAAAATTCAAAGAATAATGTCACAGACGCAAAATCAATTATTTCCAAAGACAATTTTATTAGGAAATACAATTAGTTAATATCCAATTTGGAAATTTTGAATGTAATCGAAAATATCATAACAGTAAATTACAGTATGCATAATTAAATGGAAAACTGAGAAAGATGCATACGGTGCTTAATCATAATTAAACGACATTGACGAAGTCCAATCCGGTAGTGCCACTCCGATCTGCCACAAGCAACTACAAGTCTGCCCCAGTCGTGTCTCTCCGGCAGCATGGATACGTCTACAGACAGTGATATGAAATAAGAACATCCTTAACAAAATACTGTGAGAAACGTAAACTAATTCAAAAGCTCAACTAATTCAGAAGACACTCTTATCAGGAAACACTCTTTTTTAAATTATAAATTGAAAATTGTGAACAAGATCGAAAATATCACAACGGCAAATTACAGTCTTGGCAAATAAATAAAATAGTGCGAAAGAATGCATACGGTACAATATTATGGTTAATGGAGTGAACTAAGACCATACAGTAGTGCCGTTCCGACCTGCTGTACGCGACTGCTAGACATCGCCAGTCGTATCGCTCCAGCAGCGTGGATACGAATGCAGACAATCATATAAAATAACAATAAGCTTACAAAATATCGTCATAAACGTACGCTCAACTAATTCCAAAGACACTTTTACTGAGAAATACAATTCCAGGTACCATAAATTGAAATTTTGAAGAAAGTCGAAAATATCATAACAATTAATTAAAGTATGTAGAAATGGATAGAAAACTGAGAAAGAATGCATACTGTATAACATTACGGTTAAAGAAATTATCGACAACAGTACAGGAGTGTTTCTCTGATCTACCGAAGGTAACTACAAGACCACTTCATTTACGTCGCTCCGGAAACGTAGGTAAATGCACAGGAAATCATATTTAATAATATATAGTTTACCTAAACATTGTCATAAACGCACCTATCCTCACATTCCGAGAGTCAAACCAGGTATTCCCGGAGTCAATGCGCTGTAGAGTGCTTGCAATAGACAGGATAATTCAGGGTATGAATATTAAAGTATATATTCATACCGCTGTAGAACGTTTCCAACTGGTATGGAGTCAAATCTTTTACCGAACACCTGGCCATCCGAGAAACTATCCCGCTATGTCGCGAGTATAGCTTCGTGTTCAGTGAAACAAATTAGAATATGTTTTAGTGTCTAGAACCGTAATTTCTAGTATGGATAAGAAGATCAGCGGGCTGATCCTTCGAGACAGTCACCTCCTCTTTTGATAGGCGCCAAACTAATCCATAGCTTCACCTATCTTGTTATTCAAATAGTCACATCAGGTACTACGGGAGCAAAATCCGCTAAGCCGTATTGGCTATGATCACTTTAATTGACGGTATGAATATCAATGTAGTGAGTCAAACCGTAGCAGAACGTTGCCATTTGATATAATATCAAATTTTTGCAGCATACCTGAGCGTCCGAAGGCCCAACATGTTTTTGCGAGTATCTGGCTTAATGTTCACGGTAGCAAATTATTATCCATTTTAGCAGACGGACACTTTCGTTTCGTGTATATATATCGAAGTCGCAAGTGAAACCGTTCGTGATCGTTACAACCTTCCTTGAGAGTCGAACGGCAAAGTAAATATCCTCATTTACCCTGTGTTACCGAAAGTCAGCCCAGGACTTCCGGGCGACAATCCATAGCACAGTATTGTCAATAGGCACAGTACTTCCTGTTGTGAATGGTAAGATTGTAACTTTTATGGAAAACATCTGCGCAACTTCGATAACTTCAATCATTTGCAGCAAATGCACTCTCATTCATTGTATTAATCTTTTCGGTAAGTCATTTCGTATTCTCCAGATAGAGGACGCAATTGTATTATGATGTACGGAACGCAATTGCAATTTTTACTGGCAGGGGACATAAATGTACAATTTCGCAGCCAACTTCACACTGGAGCAGCATAAAGAAGACGATATCACTTTCCAATGTAACCAGTTATATCACATATTCTGACGCTGAAACTTTGAAATCCCTCGTTTGAATCGTGCTTCCCAAGTGAATCGCGAGTTTGAAAATGGAAATCGAGATTCATGTAAACATGATATACTGACGTTGATTTCGCATCATTACAACACATTTGGACGCACAGAGCTGTGGCACTATGAGAATCGTTACCTTTACTGTGAACTTCGGTCAAAATCCGATCATTTCCGTCCCTTTCGTCAAATATACACTACTTCATTGTATTAGGTTTTTCAGAAAGTGATTACGTTCTTTCTGCATAGAGGACTTAATTGTATTACCTTGTTCGGAAAGTGATATTCATCTTCTCAATTAAGCCGCATGAAGAAAAGGACAAAGTAAAATTGCGCAAGCCAAACACTGATGCTGAAACGAGGAAATATCTCAATGTGTTCCTGCTTCGCATGTGAATCGCGTATTCGTCGCGGGAATCAAATGTCACGTAAATATGCGATACTCGCTCTGAATGCACATCATTTGGCCGTGTTTGCGAGCATAGAACAAAGAAACTACAAATATCGATAATTTGATGGTACATTTGTGTCGGAATGCCTTGAATTCAGTCGTTCGTATGAAATAATCAATCACTCGTTGTTTTACTCTGTTCGGAAAGAAATTTCGTTTTTTCCCGATAGAGGACCAAAATGTATTATGTTGACCGGAACATATTCCCGCTTTCTTCTCCTTCATTCTTTCTTTCGAACAGCGGATTTAAATGTATTTTTTCCCAGACAAATTCACAGTCAGAACCCATTGGATGAAGCGAAAAGACTTTCCAATGAACCCTTCAACAACACCTATTGTGAAGTGGATATGCCGAAATACGCTTCCAACGCGCGTCGATAGAGAATCGCGCGCATGCGATTGGAATAAAATGACACGTAAATTTGAGATACCCACGACGATTTCGCATTATTGCAACGTATGAATGAAGTATACACTACTCATTTTGTGAATTAGGCCTTCCGGAAAGGTATTTCGTTTTTTTCCCCGACGGAAGAAACAGTTGTATTACAATGTGCGGAAAGTAATTTCGTATCTTCTGAACACATACCGTAAATGTATTCGTTCAGTGTAAACATCACAATTATGGGGCTTGAAATAAAAGGAAATTATGTTTCGATCAATCCAATAATAACACGTATTCTGATGCTGATGCGCTGAAATATCTCGTTCGAAACATTTATAGCAATGGAAACGCGCGATTGCGGTAGGAATCAAATGCGATGTTAAATATGCCATACACTAGTTCATTTTGTTTTTCCGGCAGAGGACCTAATTGTAATTGGATATTCCCAATGCAATCACCTTTTTCCGAACTGGGAAAGCAAATGCAATGTTTCACAGCCAATTTCGCAGCGGCATGGAAAGTCGGACCATCTTTCCGTACACCCCATTAATAGCATGTCTTCTAACGCTGAATCGCTGACATTTTTCGCATGAATTGTTCTCCTCATGTGACTCACGCGTCTGGGATGGGAATCAGAAGTCATTTAAATATGAGGCACCTACGCTGATTTCGCACTACTGGAATATTATTGCGCGCCTAGTGCCGAGAAACCATAGAAATCGTTACTTTGGCGTCGAAATTCCGACCCCAATCCCTTATTTCAGTCGCTTGTGTCAAATATACACTAATTACTTGTAGTATGTATTTCGGAAAGAAATTTGTGGTTTTCCCGCCAGCTGACTTAACTGAAACAAGTTGTTCGCAAAATATTGTCGTCTTTACCATCCGTAGTACCAAAATGTATTAGGTTGTTCGGAATGTAGTTTCTGTTTTCCGAAGCAGATGCTGTAAATATATACTTTCACAGCCAACATCACAATAAAGCTGCATCAAAGCACAAAACGAAATTGTTTTCCGATGAACGAAGATAATAACACCTGTTCTGACGCTGAAACACTATAATCCCATGTTGGAATCGTGTATAGCAATCGAATTGCGCGTTTTAGATGGGAATCAATTGCCACGTTATATATGCGACATACACGTTGATTTCGCATCGATGGAGCACATTTGCGCATATGGGACTGAGATACTATGACATTCGTAAATTTGGCAGCGAATTTCTATCCAAATCCTTTTTCTTCAGACGTTCGTGATAAATATACACTTCTTCATTATATTAGGTTGTTCTGAAAGATATCGTATTTTCCGTTCGTAGGACCAAATTGTATTAGGTTTTATAGGAAAGTAATTTCATTTTCTTCTGAAAAGACGGTATAAATGTACTATTTCACGGCCAAGCTCACAATTAAGTCGCATGAGAAAGAAGAACGTAGTTACTATTCCGAAATCCCAATAATAACGGTTACAGTGCCGCTGAAACGTTGACACGTGTACGTAGGGAATCAAATGTCAGACTAATCATGCGATATTCACGACGATTTCGCTACATTAAATCCTATCTGTGCCCACGGAACGTAGAAACTATAAAAATGATTACATTGACAGCAAGTTTCTGTCCAAATCTGCAGATTTCAGTGGTTTGCATCAAATATACACTCATTCATCGTGTTAGGTTTTTCGACCAGTGATTTCAGTTTTTACCGATGGAGGATCAAATTGTAATCGTTTGTTTGGAAAGTAATTTCGTTTTTTCCCGGCGGAGGACCTAATTCTATTAGGCTGTTCGAAAAGATATTGCGTTCTTTCCCGATGAAAGGACGTAAAGATATTCCTTCACAGCCATGTTCATGATAATGTCGCAAGGACAGAAAGAACAAAATCAGTTCACCAGCAATCCATTAATAGAAGGTATTCTGAAACCGAAACCCGGAAATATCTCGCTAGAGACATGCTTGATATGTTAGTCGCGCGGTTGCAACGGGAATCAAAAGACGAGTGAACATGAGATTTACACGTTGATGACGCATCATGGCAACTTATTTGCGCGCGCACGGCAGAGGAACTATAATGAACGTTACTTCGACAGCGAAATTCAGTCCATGTCCGTTTACTTCAGTCAGTTGCATAGGATATACGCTCATTCAACGCACTAGGCTTTTCGGTAAATAGTTTCGTAACATTGCGATAGAGGACGTAATAGTATTAGGATGTACGGCTAGCAATTTGCCTCCCCCCCCCGCCATCAGGGGGCCTAATTGCAGTCGGATGTTGAGAAAGTAATTTTGTCTTTTCCGAACTTGTGACGTGAATGTATCCGTACATACCCAACTACACAATTATACCGCGTGAAAGAAATGCAATTACTTTCCGGACAACACAATCCAACACGTAGTTTGTGGAGGGAACGCTGAAATATCCGTCCTGAATCGTGATTCGCAAGCGTGAAGCACGATTGCGGTGAGAATCATAATTCACGTAAATGTGCGTACACGTGCAGATTTCGCATCGTTGCAACATGATTGAGCGCCTGGGGCGACGAAGCCATGTAAACGGTTATTATGACCTCGAATTTCTGCCCAAATCCGTTTATTCCTATGGTTTGCATGAAATATATGCTCATTGAATTTATTAGGTTTTTCGGAATGTAATTTTGATTTTTCCCTTTAGAGGACTTAGTTGTGTTAGCTTGTCCTGGAACCAATTTCGTCGTTGCGGATCGGAGGACGTAAAACTATCCGTTCCCAGTCAATTTCGTAATTAAGGCGCACGAATAAAAATATTGATGTCACTTTCCGAGCAACCCAATAGAAACACGTATTTTGACGCTGATTCGATGAACTTTCTTGCTTGAATCGTGCTTTGCAAGGAAATGGAGCTTTTGGGGTGGCAATTAGAAGTCATGCGCATTAGCGATACACAAGCTAATTCCGCATCATAGTAACGTTTTTGCGAGCATAGAGCAGAGAGAGAGAGAGAGAGAGAGAGAGAGAGAGAGAGAGAGAGAGTGTAGGAATTAGTATTTAAACAGTGAATTTCTGCCCAACTCGGTAAATTTCAGTTGCTTGCACCACATACACGAACATACGCGCATACATGGTATTAATCTGTTCGGAGAGTTACTTCGTTTTATTCGAATGCTGAACGTAAATATTTTCGTTCACAGTCTACTTCTTAATTATTCAGCTGGAAACTAATGAAAAGGAAAATACATTTCGGACAACCCAATATTATCTCGTACTCTGACGCTGAAACACTGAAATTACTCGTTCGCAGCGTATATCGCAAGGGAATTGCGTTATTGCCGTGGGAAGCAAGTGGCGCGTTAAATATGCGATGTACACCTTTGTTCTGTATTTGTGGGGCGTATTTGAGCGCATAGAGCCCATAAACTATTTAAAACGATACCTATGACAGCGTATTTATTACCAAAT
>NIJG01000779.1:14258-49516 GCA_002201625.1 Euglossa dilemma | reverse complement strand
TTGTATTAGGTTACACGAAATGTAATTTCTTTTCTGCCGAGCACAGGAAGTAAATGTATTATTACGTATACATCTCAAATAAGCCACATAAAGAGAAGAAAGGAATTAACCTCCGAACGACTAAATAATAACACATATTCTGATCCTAAAGCGCTGAAATTTCTAGATTTAATCATGCTTCGAAAGTGAATCCAACGTTTGCGATGGGAATAGTATGGCACGTAAGTATGCGATCATTAGAACTAATTTGCGGGCATATGGCACATAAGCTGTAAGCAACGTTACTTTGACAGCAAATTTCTGTTCAAATTACATTACTTCAGGCGTTAGAATCAAATATACATTCATTCAATTTATTAGGTTTTTCGGTATATAATTTCGTTTTTACTCGATAAACGACCTTATTTCACTTGCTGATTCTGAAAGTATTTTCGATTGTTTTTCCGTATAGAGGGCATGAATATATTTACTCACAGCTAGTTTCACATTAAAGTTGCATGAAGAAAAATAAGAAATTATTTTTTCCACAACACAATGGTGCACATCTTCTGAAACGGAGTCACTAAAATTTCTGGCTTCAATCGCGCTTCACAAGGGAATCGCGCGTACACAATTAGAATCAGAAGACATGTAAATATATGTTACTGATGCTGATTTGGCAGCATTGAAACTTTTTTGTACGTATAGAGCGTAGATACCATAGACATCGTTACCTTGGCAGCGAATATCTGCCCATATTCGTTGATTTCAGTCGTGTGCATCAGGTACGGATTCATACATTAAATTGGGTTCTTCGAAAAGTAATTTGGTTTATTCCGAACACCAGAAGTAAATGTGTTTTTTTCACAGCCGATTTCACAATAGAGCCACAAGGAGAAAAATAAAACGAAATTACTTACTGTATAACCAAACAAATACACGTATTCAGACACAGAGAATCTGAAATTTTTCTCTTGGATCGTGCTTTGCAAATGAATCTCGTGCTTTTGAGATGAACCAAGTGTCACGTAAACAAGAGATACTCACGTCGAATTCGCATCATAGCATCATATTTGCTCGCATAAAACGGAGAAACTACAAAAATCGTTAGTTCCAAAAACGAATTTTTGCTCAAATCCGTTGATTTCAGAAATTTGCTACAAATATGCACTCGTTCATAGTATTTGATTGATCCAACAGAAATTTCGCTCCATCCCGTCGCAGGGCCTAATTACATTATGTTGTTCGTAAAGTAATTTCGTTTTTTTCCGAACAAGCGACATAAATGTTCCTTCTCATCCAGCTAGACACTTGAGCTGAAAGAAAAAAACCAAATTACATTCTTAAAAACGAAATAATAACACGTATACTGACACTGAGAAGCTGAAATTTCACGCTTGAATCCTGCATACCAAGATACTGATGCGTTTGCGATGAGAACTAAATGTCACGCAAATATGAAACACTCACGTTGATTTCGCATGAATAGAACGTATTTGAGCGCACGGAGCAGAAAATCTGCAAAAATCGTTACTTCGATAGCGAATATCTTTTCAAATCGGATTATACCAGTCATTTGCATTAAATATTCTCTTATTCAGAGTACCTGATTGGACCAACAGTAATTGTGTCGTTCTAGAAATAGAAGCTAAATGTATTACGATATACGAGATGTAGTTTCGTTTCCATCCTTCGGAGTACCGAATTGTAGTAGGTTGCTCCGGAACTATTTTCGTTCTTCTTTTTCGAACAGCAAAAGTAAATGTATTTTTTCAATGTCAATTATAACTCAACCGACATGAAGGAAAAAAACGAAATTTCTTTCCGGACATCACAATATCAACACGTATTCTGAAGCTGAAACTCTGATATTTCTCGCCTAAATTCTGCTTCGTAAGTGAATGGCGCGTATGTCATGAGAATGTCAAACAGCATATTAATAAGATAATCTCACGGTGAATTCGCATCATTGGAACATGACAGCGTGCACAGGACGGAAATATTAAAAATTTCGTTACTCTTACAGCGAATTTCTGTCGAAATGCGATCACAACAGTCGCCTGCCACTATTATGCGGACATTCATTTATTAGGATTGAGGGAAAATAATTTCGGATTTGCAGATAGACGATCAAATTGTATTAGGTTGTTCGGGTAGAATTTTCGTTTTTTCCCGGCGAAGGACCACATAATATTCCGTTTGTCGGGGAGTAATTCCATCACTTCCGGACAGAGGACCAAACTGTATATGGATGCTTCGAATGTAATTTTGAGTTCTCTGAACAGACGACGCAAATGAATTCCGTCTCATCGAACTTCACAATTAAGACACGTGAAAGTGATGCGAAATTATTTTCCTAGCAACACAGTAATTACGCATATTCGGACGACGAAACGCTGAAATTCCTTTATTGAATCCTGCTTCGTATGTCAATCACGCGTCCGCGACTGGAAACAAGAGTAATGTAAACATGCGATACCTTCCATGATTCCGCATCATTGGAAGATATTATCCTGCACATGGCGAAGAAATTATAAAAATCGTTACATCGAAAGCGAATATCTGTCAAAATCCGAAAACTTGAGTGGTTCATCAAATCTACACTCATTCACTATATCAGGTTGTTCCGACGGAAACTTCGATTTCTCGCGATAGTGGATCTACTTGTATTTGGTTGCCAGGAATGTGATTTGGTTCCTTCCCGACGAAGGACCACAGTGTACAAGGTTGATCGTAATGTAATTTCGTTCTATCCGAACACAGCAAGTATATGTACCTTTTCGCTGCCAACTTCATAGTTACGCGACTTGAAAAAGAGAAAACGAAATTGCATTCCGATCAACCCAACAATAGCGCGTACTATGACCCTGAAAACCTGATACTTCTCTCTTGAATCGTGCTTCGTAAGTGAATCTCGCATTTGCTAGTCGAATCAAATGTCACGTAAATATGCGGTAGTCACGCTGATTTAGGATGATTGGACCGCATTTGCGCGCAAATTGCATAGAAACAATAAAAATGGTTGTCTTGACATCGAACTTCTGCCCAAATCCGTATACTTCAGTTGTATGCATAAAATATACTCTCATTCAATGTATTAGGATCTCCGGAACGTAATTTCGGTCATACTCTATAGAAGTTCTAATTGTATTAGAACTTATTACCCGCGGGTAATTTCGTGTTTTCCGGACAGAAGACATAATTTGAGAAAACAAATTGGTGAATAGAAAATTATTATCAGTACTTCCAAATAATTTTGTTTTCTCCGAAAATAGGACGTAAATGCATTCTTCGGCAGCCAGATTGACAATTATGCCTCATGAAGAAAAAGAAAGAAATTACTTTCCCAGCATTCCAATGATAACACCTGTTCTACTGCTTATTCTCTCAGATTTCTCAATTGATTCGTTCTGTTCAAGTGAAGTGCATTCACGACGGGAGTCGAAAGTCACGTAAGTATGCGATACCCACGCTTATTTCGCACGAATGGAATGTGCCTGCGCTCATATAGCGAAGAGACTACATGAATCTTTACATTAATAGCGAATTTCTGTCCAAATCCGCTTCTTTCGGTCCTTCGCTACACAACACTTATTCATCGTACTAGGCCTATCGAATAGTAATTTTCTTTTTTCCAGCCGGAGATCCTGAATGTATTATGTTGTTTGGCAAGTAAAGTTGTTTCTTCCCGCCAGAGGGCATAATTGTATTTGGATGTCGGGGAAGTAATATCGTTTTTCCCTTCAGAGGCCTTAAATGTATTCTATCGAAGCCAACCTCACAGCTAAGCCGAATGAAAAAGGAAAGAACTTACTTTCCACAAAATTCAATGAAAGTACGTATTCTGCTACTGAAATGCGGAAATTTCTCGTTAGAGCTGTGTATCGCAGACGAATCTCACGCAGATTTTTCTCCACAGGGACGTATTTGCGCGCGTACAGCAAACAAACTGTAAATATCATTACCTTGAAAGCGAGTTTCAATCCAAAGCCGTTTGTTTCACTCGTTTGCATCAAGTATACCCTCATTCATCGTATTATGTTTTTCGGATAGTAATTTCGTTTTTCTCGATGGATTACCAAATGGAATATGTTCTTGCAAGTGAAATTTCGTTTTTTTAGCGCAGGAGGACATAACTGTGTTTGGTTGTTCGGAAACACATTTCCTTCCTTCAGAACTGAGGACATATATGTAATCTTTCACAGAGTACGTAACAAATAAGCCGCATGGAAAGGAAAAGAATCTGTTTCCCGATCAGCCAATAATTAGATGTATTTTGACTCTGTAACGCTGAAATTCCATGGCTGAATCATGTATCGCAATTCAATCACGAGTTTGAAATGGGAACAAAATATCACGTTAATATGTGATAGACTCTTTGGTTTCGTATCATAGGAATGTATTTGCGCGCATACAACAGGGAAATTAGTTACTTTTGTATAAAATTTCGCACTTTCTTCTGTGCATGCGGTATATACTCCTCGTCCTAGTATTAAACATTATTGCGGACTGTCAACCAAGCCGTCGCCGGGTACGTGATCACTATGTAGAAGTGAGGCGTTGAATAGCGTCGTCTTCATCTCGTATCATTCAATTAAGGTTTCACAGCGACTCGAACCACGATTACGACGTTCCGATAAACACAATTACAAACACGCACGCACTTCACGGAACCATTTCTCCCGGAACACAATACATTCACCACTGATGCTGAGATCCGCGAAATGCCACGAGATACGTCCACACTGCTCGGAGTCGTACGAGGGAATGTACCGAAAGCTAACCATATCCCATCCCGGTTCTTACTGCGCAGCCCAATCCACCGGCCCATTTAATTTATTTATATCTGGCATTCAATAATTCTGATAAGCTATTTCCTATTTTTGCTTGATTTCTTCATGTCCGAATCATGTATGCCCGAGTACGGTTTGTAACCCAAACACGAGTGCGCAAACGAAACTTACTCCTAACATCACCGGCCGGATACAAGGCAGACCAACCCACCTGCACATTTACGATGTATATTATGGGCATTTAATGACCGCTAGTTTCCGAACATCTAACCCGCTGTAGTGAGAATCGAAAATAAAATCTCGGGAAATAAATTAATGTACAAGGTAGCTTCGCACCCATTATTTTAATATACGTGTGGCAAAGTCGAGAGTTAAACTCTTCTAGAACCTTACCACATCACGTGAGAGCCTATCCGCTAAGTAAATAACTTCACCAATCCCGTTATTCCTAGGGTCAGACCAGCAATTCCTGGAGTCAATCCAATGTACAGTATTGGCAATATTCATATAAAGTAGCCGCAGTAGAATGTTTCCTATTGCTATAGAGTCAAACTTTGTACCGAAAGGATTACCTTCATACAACAAACCACGAACTCGCGAGTGTCTAACTTAATGTCCAGGGAAACAGATTAGTGGACGAGATCGTTATCAATTTCATTGAGAGACGAATCGCTAAGTCAATAGCATCACATACCATGTTATTACGAGAGTCACATCATGTACTCCGGTAGTCAACCCACCGTACTGCATTAGACAGTGAAACCTTATTTCGCCGTATGAATAGTAATGTCGAGAGTCAGACCTTTGGCGTACATTAAATCTTGATGTAGAATCAAACTCCTCACCGAAGACCTATACCTTTCAGGGAACCAGACCGGCTATTGCGAGGGTGAGACTGCGAAAGACGGGAACCATGGCATTGAAAGTAATGCAAAATTGGTTGCTCTATTTTAATCATTAGTGGGCGGGTCGACTGCGGAACCGTTGGTCACCATTACCACGACTTCCATGGACATCGCCGCTATGTGAATACCATCACCATTCTTGTTGTCCATAGAGTCATACAAGGACATTCGCCTTTTAAGCAACTGCACAGGCTCTTCAGTGGACAGCTTAATCCACGGTACGAATATTAATGTCGAAAGGGAAACCCTTTGAGATCGTAATCACTTGCAGCTAGACAATCATTTCATTGTGGACCATACATTCCGAGGACGGAACACTTGCAGAGAGAGAGAGTCCAACTTATTATTAACAAAGAAAAACTAGCGGATATTGTAGCAAATAAACTTAATAAATATCAATAATAAATATCTCAATATTACGCATGCATAGCAAAATCGTAAGTCCTGCCATTCGAGAACGTCACCAGCTTTCCTGAGAGTCGAATATCTATCTTAGAAGACACAACTATCCTGTGATTCCGAGCCACAAACCAGGTATTCGTAGAGTCAATCCCCTGAGCAGTATTGCCAATACACACCGTAATTTTCGGTATGAATATTACAGCGGGGCGTCCAACATTTGTGGAACGATACCTATTGGTATAGAATAAAGCTTCTTACCGAAGAACTTACCTTCCGAGAACCTAATCCGCCGTATTTGGAGCATAACCTCGTGTCCAGAGAAACACGTTAGAACACATTTTCGTGACGCGCACCACAATTTTACGTATGAATTGGACGATCGCTTGTCAACCCGTTCCACAACGATAACACCTTCTTTGAGAATCGCACAGCTAATTCAATAGCAACACATATCGTGTGAGAGTCAATCCAGCTATACCGGGAGTAAATCGGCAGAAAAGTATTGACAATAGACACCTTACTTCACGGTATGAATATTAAAGTATAGAGAAATATCAGTCGGTTTATCTCAATAACCGGTCAGGTTCTCGATAGGAGTATGCCTTCGGTGACAAATTTGACCCATGAAGGGAACTTATGTCGGCTACCTCCGTATGGCAACGTAGCGAAATGAAGCTTCGTCTATTGGTCTGCAGAAAAGAACGGACGCAGCACTGCTGGATCGTAGCAGCGAAAGCTGACGGCACCGGCAAGAAACTTCTGCCCTGCGGTGGAAGCTTGAGGCGGTCAGAATGCAGTTGGCTGCCGCAGAGGACCGCGTAGCGGCTTAAGCCGCAACTACTGGGGCCTCGAGACAAGGGACAACCAGGATGGTAGCCCTTAGAACGAAAATCAGCCACGTAGTGGAAGAGGCAGAAGGCGACCGGGATCTAGATTTCTGTCGGGACGTCACGTGTGGCCCCACCCACCTAGCCTAGCGAACAGACCTCCCGCCGGATAGGTGACGCCTGCGCCCATGATGGAGTGGGACATGGTGGTGGGCAGAACCACGGATGCAGATCGCCCTAATACTTCCGTGCGGCAGGTGCGAAGCATCCGCAGCGCAAGGTAAAGGTGCGAAAGGCTCCTGCACGTGTGGCGATAGCCCTCATACTGATAATCCCGTTCGAAGTGGGGTATGCGAAGGTAACGGCAAACGCGTGTAGAAAAATCAATCCGATGGACCTGTAGATTGTAGAGGTGGAGCCATGAATTTCCGTCGCCGGGGACCGAATACTTGAGTTAGGAAGCCCAGAGGCCGAGAGGACGGCCCAACGTCTGGCAGGCATAACATGGACGGCCCTGCTATGCTTGGACGTGATAGTGACGCCGCCTGATTATACGGCTGAGCAACAGGTTCCGGGTCAAGACGACGCGAAAGCCACACAAAACGGCGTGAAGGCACTGGCCAGAAAACGTGCTTGCAGCCCCTCCAAGATCAGATGCTGGGAAATCCGCACATCCCCGTCTGGTCTAGGAACGTTCAGGGTCAAATTCCCCCTCGCTGCCGCCCGCACCATCCAGGAAAGCGACATGATACAAGTGGGCAGGGTATCGGCCCGGGTACAAGCGCTGGAGTCTCTTGGGTTCTAGCCCTTCAAGTGTATAGATGGTTGTAAGGGCAGGCCACAATGGCTGACCAGCACAGACAGAGGAGCGACCTGCTTCAGATGCGGGGGACAGGGGCATTATGTGGATGGGTGTCTCGCACCGGCACTCAAGTGCCTGGTTTGTGCTGCCCATGTCCTGCAGGCCGGACACAGAACAGTAAGGCCTGCTCTCCTTCCACATCGAAGAAGACGATGAGTACAGAAGCGAAGCCAACAGGAAGCGGATAGACTCCAAGAACGACAAGAGCGGCGGCGGTCCTGGGAGGGACCATAGACAGTGTCTAGAGTTCAACATCCTCCAGGCTAATATCAACCATAAGAGAGCGATACAGGATCTTTTATCACAGTCGCTCGCGTAGTTGGATATCGCCCTGGCTGTGGTCGGCCAGCCCTACAGTGTACCGGCCATGACAATTGGTTCGAGGAGCTTCACAGTATGGTCGCGGCGGTGTGGTGGGCAACCCCGGAACACCGTGGCCACACTGCAACACCGAGTGGAGAGATATGACCTGAAGTTCTGGGGCCACCTGTTCGTACGTTCGAACGGCAGTTGGATGCGAGTGAGATAGCGATGTAGTCGCATCTATCCCAGGCGGTACTCATCCTCGGAGACGATAACACCCACACATTGGCACGGGGCCCTCCGACGGCGAACGCGAGGGGCGAGGCGTTACTCGTCTAGGCAGCCGAACAGGAGCTTCGGCTCCTCAACCGGGGCTCTACCAATACGCGCGAGGCCGACGGGCATGACCATCATGGACTTGTCCTCGACTTTCCCTGCTGCCATGCAACGAGTGAAGCGTTGGGGAGTGGACTATCAGGTGGATACCCTGAACATCCCCCTCTCCATTACCATGGCGTGTTCTGCGCTAGCAACAGGAAGATAAGGACAACGTGCACTGGAGCCCCCATAGGAACTGGACATAAACAGGAAAGTCTGCAGCGACGCGATGGCAGATTAGACGATTTGACGTGGAAGCCCTATTAGCCGCGGCACATGTGAAGTTATGGCCGTCCGGATCGTACTAGGGAAGCTGATGGTCTGGGTCGATCAGCTGACAGAGAGTACGGACCCCGCTTTCGTACGGCGTGTCGTCGACACCAGTCGGCGCCGACGACAATGTGGGCGGTGGCATCGATGTACCAGTCGACGAACAGGACTTCCGGGTCGGACGACCTCGAAGTCAGCCGGGAGGAACTAGAGCTGCTGGCATGTAAACTCGTGGAGAGGGAGACCGCACCGAGACCGGATGGTATTCCGGGCCGTGCGTCGGCGCTCTCCCAGGGTGCACTATGTTACATAACGATGCAGAAAGTGAACGAATGCCTGCAGAGAGGTAAGTTTCTTATAATCTGGATGCTGGTATGTGTTGTTTTGCTCAAGAAGCGGGATAAGACCCCCGACTTCCCCGAGGCGTGCAGGCGCACCTGCCTATTCAGCGAGGCTGGGAAACTCATCGAGAGGGTACTGGTGATCCGTTTGAAGAAGTACCTACAGGGGATGGGCCCAGATTTGAATGACAAACAGTACGACATCCCGCGAGCACGATACACCTTTGATGCCCTCAGGAGTGTCCGTTCCTTGTCGGCGGTGGTCGTACACACGGGTGGAGTCGTGTCGCCGTCGAGTTCGTTGCCTTCTGCCATTATCACATGGATGGTGAAGGAGAAGAGGTCATGACGCCGCATTTTGCGAGAAAGTGATGCTACACAAGGAGGCAACGTAATATGTAAGAGCGGAAGTGGCCCCTATTCGCATTGCGGACAATGCGGCGGAGAGCGCGACGTGAGTCCACCGCTTCGCCAGCTGGGAAATAACCCAGAGTGTTGGGCTCTGGTGGAACGAATTGCGGGACAGTCTCTGTCCTACGATAGCCTGCCGCCGGCGAACTGCTGGTGATTGCGTGGCTGCCCGACTGTCTCGGAGGACGCGGTCGAGATGGTCGGCGTCGCGTAGTGATCGCACGGCGCCGTTGAAGATTCGAGAATGAAGAGTACCAAACAAGAAAGTATACAATAGAGGAGCTCGGACTACGTGATCGTCGCGGAGATTACCGGAAGACCGTGGTGACCAGCGCCGGACTTCCCCGTCGCCAGTCAGTCTTGGGAATTTCATGATGAAAATATAATATAGCTGGTTGCATAGTGCCAGGGTCGTTTAATGCACAACATCAGAGTTATTCCTTCAACAAGCTATACAATCGTCCATGAGATATCGCCGTGAATAATAGCGATACAGGCCCAGTATAACAATTACCATCAACTCGGGATATAGTAATTCCAGGCCCGACCCGCGGAGCTGTTCCATGTACTTAATCTGTGCTGTTTATGGCGGTGTCTCGTAAATGGCCTATTCCTTCGCGGATCGTGTAACAAATTGCCGCGTATTTTCGAAGCCTTGAAAAGTAATATCGCGGGGGATGATATGGGGAACCGCTGATGTTCCGTTATTCCTTGGCGTTCTCCGTTCTCCGGCGACGGAGCGATCCGAAAGAGGACGGGGTGTAGACCGGCAAGGAACACACAGTCGGGCACATAATTCACCATCGCCAAGTGCGAACGTACGACGAGCCGGCAGGTAAAACTTCGCCGTGATGCATAGGTGTATTCGAGCTGCAATAACTTCATCGGCCGACAAGGCAAACGTAATTTCTAAGTGTAAAAATTTCTGTGTAGTTTTGCGGCATGGCAATCTTCACGCGCATCTGTATTTTCTTCGGAGTCTTAAATATTCCCCGGGAACGCGTTTCCCGCACATACTGGGCTGCCTACGCCGCTGCTAAACCGCCCACACCACTCGTTTGCCGCTCGGCTACGTGGACGAAGCGACTCGCGGGACACGTTTTAATCTGCGAATCATCGCGCAACCGATACACAACGCGCCATAAGCATAGGTATGTCCCACATAACCAAAGGAACGGACTGTCTCTACAAGCATAATATGCTCGATCCAGCTTTATATACCGGTAACGAAGTTTTAATGACACAAGTTTCTGCTGCCTAAGAGCAATCCTCCACACACGCTCCGCGGCGGTTGCCGGCATCTTTCCGACGGAAGAACTGCTGTAGAATAAATATAAAACCGTAATAATATAATCCGCATATTCGGCGATATATATGCAAGCGTCGGCATCAATCCGGCCAATTTTACGCTCAACACATCGCGAGGTAGGCTTTGACATTATGCAGATTATTCGAACGAGTATTTCATCGCATAATCAAGAATTTACGTATTCATTCGCGCAAACTCTCGACGTACTGCTCCACTTTCCCTCGAAACCAAATACGTCCGTACACTTAGTCCAAGTGAACAAGCAGAATACCAAACAAGGCAAGACAGATCGCGAGACAATCGTTTTGTTCCCAATTAAAGGGCAGCCAGAATTGAAGCACCGTTTATTACGACACCGCGAACCAAATCAGAGTTGATCCATGCCTTGAGCGGACTCGCATCCAACCATTTAGATGCAAGATATCGATGGTACATTCTCAATATCGGGTTTAAGTTTTAATAATTTATTATCATGTATCTTCGCGTTTACATAACTTTTCTGCTGTTCTCCTCACTTTACTGGAATTATCATATTGTTATATATTTTACATCACTTCGCTGTTATTCCTTGACTGAGTGAGGACGAAACGCGTTGCTCTGTTGCGCAAGTGTATATGAAGATCAGTAAAGAATCTGTCGTTTAGAGTCGACTCCAAGGATACGAGTTTCGTAACACTCTCCTTTAATGTTTCGAAGCGCCGTTGATTCAGCTTACCATTCCGTCACTTGTATTGGAGAATGGGGCGGAATATGCAAAAGACAATTTTCGCCATTGATCAAGGACAAGCTATTAGCGCGCACTATTTGCTCGCACGAGCGATGTGCAAAAATTCATATTCAGACGTTTGACGCTAAGCTAAATTGAACGAACAGTACTCGAACGATGGCGCGTTCGAGATTCCAATTTGCAACCACCGACAAGATTGCCAATCGAATTGCACCTCTTAATTACTCGCAATATCATTACTTATACTGTACTCGAAGGCGAAGAAGGGAGCGAAGAAACGTGATTTGTCGCGCGGAATGGAACGCGTTGAAAAATCGTCGCGAATAAAGTTACCGCGGTAATGTCTCGTCTCCTAAAGTCTAAAATGAGTCCACACTATAATATACACTGCGTTGCGTATTGTAATAAATCCTCTGTGCGTCGGTTGGCCGATGCCAGGGGGGGGGTGGATATATCTCTCGAGCGACTAAACTTCCGTGACCGCAAATGAATGAACGGTGAGTATTCGGCATGCAATTCTAGCGACATGACGGAATGACAGAATATCCATTGCACTGGTCGCGAGTGTTTATCTCTCGAATATCGATTGCCATGATGTCTGTTCCGAACAAGTGCTCATGGCGATCCGAACCGAGGGGCAAGGACACTGGGAATGCTGCTCCAACAATGGCAGGGTATGTCGATTCACGCGTTGCTTTCCAGTAATAGCCTTGAATCCCCTTTGCCAGACTAACAGACTACCAGGCAAGCGCGTGACCCACTTTTCGGAATATATCATTAATAAATGCACCCGCGGTTTAAAACTTTTGTACGATCAAACGTGCAGAATTGTTCCTTAGATTAGGGATCCCCTTTCTCTGCCCGTTTGCATGTCCTGGGTACGATGCCTTGCTTGCTATTGTGTTCGAGTTTCCCCCCTTGGCTTTCAGCTTCCTTTGTCACGCAATTGCACCTCGATTTTCAATATTCCAATATTACCGTGATACCCAGATACGGAACCTAAATTTGCGTATACAGACAGAACCAGTTTCGATTATTCGGAACTCCGAATAGGCAATGATAAGTTCCGGATTCATTTCCTAACTTTTAAAATAAGCACGAACCTTCCATCTTGTAGTGGAATAATTCCTATCCGAAGATTCGCAATCTATTCGTAGTTCGATCGATAAACAACCATATATGAGGGTCGAATATCGAGAGTAGAAAATTAGAAGGATGAAGATAGAATTTTCGTATAGTCAGGTTGGATTTCTATTGGCATTTCAATACTATTGTCTGGGGGAAATACATGGCAAGTATTGAAATAAAATATAAACGGGCGGCTCTTCAGCCTTGGTGGAAGAGACCCTTTCTAGAAGAAACTAGTTTTCATGTATTAATACTTATTCCGTAAAGTAAGTGTAATACTGATATTGAATTGTTTTGAATATTTAACGTAGGTCTTGAGGATAGGTGTACGAATATTGAAACGTCCTGTTTGATGCGTAACGTAGGACTGACTTATTCGTTTGTGCTCGCATTTTATATTGTAATTTTCTGGTTGAGTAGGCGGTTTCTGGTGATGTTTTGTCCGGTTTTGTCTGATTCTTCCGCGGTTGATATCTGAGCTGTTTCTGCTAATGCGATGGCTGAATTTTGGCTAATTTAGCTAAGAGTGTCGTCTGGACGGTTTCCGGTGATATGTTGGCTGCGTCTTGTTTGGTGTCACACTATCTCCGTGCTACGTCTGTTCGTACCGAGTTGTTTGACTTATTTCTATGCAATATCAGAGCAGGGTTTACTTGCAGCAGATCGTTGTGTCGGAAACGCGTGGATGCTGTGTAAAAAGATAGCCGCCGGTAATGAAACTCGGCCGATGGGAACACGGAGGTAACAGCGGCTCATCCGCGAGGGTCGATGAAGCGGGAAAGGCTGGAAATTCGGTGGATCCGCAGGACGGAAAATATAATTTGGGTAGGGAACGAGCGGTCAGTATCACGCGCTGAACGCGGCGTAATTTTATTCGCTAACCGATGTAATTTAGCTCTCGATCGCGGTAACGGTGATTCCAAACTCGCGGCAATGAATTATCTACGGCAACTGTGGAAAAATAAACGCCGAGCGGAAAAATGTCGCTGCTAAGTCGACCGCCGAAAACCGGTCCAAGCATTAAGCGAAATAATCCGTTTCGTCAAATTCCATTCATTTACAAATTTCGCCGCCTCATTATAGTCGAACCTGCGGACCTGCGGACATGTAACCGACCCGATTGCATTCAAACGCCCCGATACCGAAAATCGACATAACAGCTTACGCTTACTTGGCTCTTCGAAAAATTCCGGCTATCGTGCGCGTTAGATGGATACCCATCGCTTCTTTCGTTATTGATATTTTCACGGTCAATTCTCTCCGGGGCCAACCCGTTTCGTGAAATCATCCGACGGATGTTTCCTCCTTATTTCACCGCGCGATTTCGATGGAATAATTTCGTTTTGAAAACCCTCGTGGTAACAGCTTGTATGAGGTGGCGAGCTATGTCAATTGGAGTTTGCCAAGAGCATGAAAAATCAGCAACTGCAATTAAATGTTGGAACGCGAGAGAGGAAAGCAGGATTTGGAAATCCGTCGTAAGTCCAACATGGAACGCAAGTATATGGTCCGCGAATTTTGGGATCGTAAGGAATTTTCTTGATTACGTGCAATTCGTTCGGGGATAGTCGCTAATATTATACGAGATATTCGAAATCTCAAGAGACAATGAATAGAAACGACAGAATGGATGCTGGAAAGAGAAAAAGTAATTGGATGCAGAAAACGATAAAATTGGACGTCAAGAGTAAAAAATGTTAAATAAATTTTTTATGGAGCTGTACGTAAGTGGCGTAAACACTCGCAACCTCGCTTCGGACACCTAACCATCCATGGACGAAGAAAATTATGTTATCCCTCGTAAGTCGAACCGACAAGTGACCCGAACCGCTTCGCGACGTTCCTTGTATTGCCATCTATGCGCCGAAAATCGATTATTACTTTTCCGTTGTAATTGTGGATAAATTATTAATTCCTTCACTTTCGTTATAAAATCACGTCGCCTACAGCCTCGTAGTCTTTTTCATTCTCGTTCGCGGGAATAAGCTACGCTATTAATAGCTAATGATTGGTTAATATTTCCATTTCTATTGTAAATCCGCGACTCGGGCAATTTAGCGTGGAAAATTTTAATTTGTTGTTCATAGTAAACTTTGCAATTTGTACATTTTTGTAAATTCTAATCGCATCGGCGCTTCCAGTGTATAAATTGCGACGGCGAAATCAGATCATATGTCAATTTTCCATTTTTGATGCGTATCTATGTCTGGATTTTAATATCATCGATAAACCCAGCAGCTCGCCTCCTGCAATCGCAAAATTTTCATCAAATGTGCACGTTAAACACATGCAAATACTTAATTTCAGGACCGCCGGCCTATTGTGGCCCATGTACGTACACAATTTTACTATTTTTTTTCGAATGACAAGCTTCGAAATATCAAACCGTTCCTGCAAAAATTCGTATTTTGATTAAGTACGCAGTAATCGGTGTCTCCATCTAACGCGGAAATATTTCTTCTGCGTATATATCCCATATCCGTTTGAAGATATGCATTCTTCTTCATTCCTGTTAAAACATCGCGTCTCAAACGAAACGAATTGTCGCCAGAACTACGGATTTGTAACGAGTACCGTACCATAATACACATTAATGCCGACAATTGTTTGATTGCGACTACATTTCGCATCCGTGAAACGCAATTGCAAGCGTAAGAGCTCTGGAACATGTTCATTTATTCTATTTCAAGCTCAATATTTACCCCTTTCCAACCATCAGACACACGCCGTGAGGTTATTTAACTCTCGATTCTTTATGCCCCTGTTACATCGGAAATGAATGGGGCGTCCCACTCGTACTTGCACGGGTATATACCCCATAGGAAAAGCGGAAATAAGAGGAAGGAAAACGGGGAAGAAAGGATGTGAATGAAGCTCGGCCAGAAAGTGAACCCAGCTGCCACAACTATCGGATTGTCTGATTCTATGAAAAGCTCGGTGGGGGGGAGAGAAAGGGTGAGGATGTCAAACGGTGCTGGATACCCAGGAGATGCAGAGTCGATGTCGCAGCATGTTCTTTAGCTCGGTGTCCCCAAAAAATTTGACGCTTACCCGTGGAATTCCTGACAGATGCGGATCTCATTTACCCTGGCGGGCTCGGCACCGGTTCACGTGCCCCTCCGCGAATATCTCGCAGACCACGGGATCGCGGGTTCCATAGTAAATTCGGATCGTAAATTGTCTCTCTTGCTCGAATTTCAATGCATTAGACCGTTCTTTTACTTCCGAAAGTCGAGCACGCTGTTTCGCAGCCGATACCGATATTATCTATTTACCCCACTCACAGCAGCGACGTCGCCATGTCGCAGCGACTTCGACATGTACCAGCGGTCCCTTCGTCCTCATCCCTTGTTCCTCTTGAATTAATCGCGATAGAAGCTCCGATTGCTTGCATGCACCGTTGAAAATAAGGCGAAATGCAGCCCACGAGCACCGAGGAACTTTTGGGCCTTGAAACTCATCGAGACCGATTTGAAAAGGCGGTGGTTTCGATTAGGCGTAATGCCAAATGGAGGATAATTGGGAGCATCTTGCTAAGTCTAGGCAGTACCGAGTGGAACACGGCGCAATTGATCAGCTCATTACGATTTGCCTCGCGAGTGGTAATTATCATGGCGTTATGAATCATCGTGTTAATCACCCTCTGTGGTGACGTCGAGATTAATAAGCTTGTTTCGGTAAATTAGAATTTTGAAGGGGGCAAGATGCTTCGTTTTCGCCCCTGTCTGGCAATATTACAATAATTAATTCAGTGAACTAATGTGGCGGACATGCCGGTGATGCCATCACGCCGAATTATCCCACTCTTATGAATTAACTCGGTGTAAATCCTCAAGCTGGTTGCTCGATAAGTGGAGATGTACTCCATCTCTGTCATTTAGCCGGTGTAAGGAAAATGGAGGGGGTGAGTGAGGCTGGAGAAACGAGCTATCGAAAATAATCGACCATTTTGAACGATTGACACGCGATGCGGAAGAATGGCTCCGAACAGAGGCAGAATTTTCCGGACTCTGTGAGAGTCTGCGAATCCTCTATATTCCCTGGTACCATCAAACCGAAATCACAAGAGTCCCGGAGGACTTCCGGACTAGCCTAGAAATCTCGGGATTACTTCCGCGTCTTCGAACTTCGCCGAATGTTCTCGGCTATCGATGAAATTTTCACACTCTTTCCGAGTGCCTAACATTTCCGTCCTAGCCTAACCCGAGGTGCCACTCGCGAGTACCTGAGAATCCCGGGTCTTCGGAGACAGCCTGATTACTCTGACCAAATGAACCGTCGAAACTCACGGAATTCTCTGGGACCGAAGTTACGTAGTATGCGTCGCGATTGCTCAGGTCCTTGGACAACTGAGGAGATGATAGACTGGTATCAGTAATGATACATAGAATATTCTCAAATTATATGAAATGCTTAAGTAATAATACATACAATAATTCTAATTAACGTTAGAACTATCCACATGTTGCCTCCACTTAAATACGATGTGCATATGCAACATAATCGAATGAACGTAATTGAAAAAGACGAGTGTAAAATACGGTGCTCATATCGGACGAAGAATCGACTTATATACAAGTCTTCTATATAAAATGTAGCCGTCTATATCCGATGGTTCCAAACAAAAAAATTTCCAAACTAGTATTTTAGTAATACTACATTTTTATCGAAGCAGTATTATGGTTAATATTCATAATGGTAATTATGCATACTAGCAATTAAGTTCATATATAATTCAGGCGATGTAGTATTACGAATGATACCATAAAGTTAGGAAAGTGAATTTAAATCATAGCGAGACATTATATTTCACCTGGCGTAGGATTTTTTAATTTTTTCATTATCAATGGTCCTATGCCTCCATACCCACGAATATGTAAGCACCTATTTCGGAACGAAATGTGGTCCTCGATTTGTTGAGCTACATAATATCATATATAATTGAAAATGTAAAATATTGATAGAGGAATGATATAATGTCTCTCGGAGTTATGTACCTAGTTGAAGGCTTAATATAATTCTTGGTAGGGCGAAGTGTACCTTTTACTTTCTGCTACAATACAGCTGGTTAATTTTAGGAGGGTAAGGACATCTGTAAAACGTCTGACTTTCTAGGGATTGGTAATGTTCTCAAACGATTTGATGCTCCACTTTAATATTCATACCGTGAATTATGGGTTTATTGTCAATAATGTTCAACGTATATACTATCGAGATAGATGGTTTGTCAATCGGAATCACAGGGTAAGTGAAGATATTGGCTAAGTTGTGCGACTCTCAAAAGAGACAGTAACATTCGGAAGCGGTATGACTCTCATTCTTCCCTATTGAAACATGAAATTAAAGTGCGTGTCACTAAAATGTCTACTAATTTCTACCTCTGATCGCGTAGATATACTCTCGCTACAGCGGGTTACGCTTTCTGAGAGTATGGTCTTCAGAAAATCGTTTGACTTTATACCAATTTGTTGGGTTCTCATACGGACTAACGCTCCACTTTAATATTCCAACCCTGAATTAAGGTATCAATTTCCAACAATGGGCAGGGCATCAACTCCCAGAATAACTGGCTTGACTCTCGGTATCGTAGGATATGTGAAGCTACAAACTTAGCCGTACTATTCTCAAGGTAGGCGGTCACGTTCTCGAGCGGTTTGACACTCCATCGACTAATTCATACATGTAATTAAGGTGCCAGACACCAAAGTGTATACTAATTTACGTCCCTGAACATGATCTATTACTCTAGATACAGGGTGCTAGCTTGTAGGATGGTAAGGCCTTCGGTACAGAGTTTGTCTCTATACCAATACGTGACGTTCTGCTACGGGTTGACTCTGTACTATATCATGTATACCGTGAAATAGGCAGTCCAATGCCAATAACGTACAGCAGACATACTCCTGGAATACCTCGATTAGCTCTAGCAATCACAGAACAGGTGTAGCTACTGATTTAGCCGTTCGTCTCTTACAGAAGGCGGCAAAGTTGTCGAACTGCTTGGCCCTCAATCTACTACTTCATACATGAAGCAATGGAACCGTCACTGAAATGAAAACACATTTCTTTCCCTGAACACGAAGTTATACTCTCGATACTGCGGGTGAGTTTTTCGGGGAGTAAGGTCTTCGGTAAAAGATTTGACTTTATAGCAACTGGTAACGTTCTTAAACGGGGTGACGCACTGTTTTAATATTCACTCCGCGCATTAAGGTGTCTATTGCGCATACTGTTCAGCGGATTTACTCCCGGATTACCTGATTTGACATTAGGAATCACAGGATATCTGAAGTTATTGGCTTAGCCGTTCGAATGTCATAGAAGGTGGTAACGGTCACGTACGCTTTGACCTTAGTTCTTCTAAATTCATCCATGAAATTAAGGTGCCGGTCACTAAAATGAATAAATAGTTCTTCTATAAACACGTAGTTATATGCTCTATACACCGGGTTTGTTTCTCGGATGGTAAAAGGGTGACTCTATACCAATTGGTAATCACTTCCGCCAGTTTGTCTTTCTACTTTAATGTTCAACCCGTGAATTATTGTGTAATTTGACTATACAATTCAGCGGATTTTCTCCCGTAATGACTGGCATGATTCTGGGAGTCACAGGACATGTGAAGATATTGCCATAGGTATACGAATCTGAATGAAGTTCATAACGTTGTCCAACGGTGAAACCATCGATCTTCTTATTTATACATGAAATTTACGAAAGGTAAGGCTTTGGGTTAAAAGGTTGTCTGTATAGCAATAAGTATGGTTATTCAATGGTTTGACTCTGTTCATTATTATTTATAACTTGATATAGTGTTTGTAATTCCAATACTGTACTGCGGGTTTAGTTGCGGAATACCTGGTATGACTGTCGGAGACACAGGGCATGTTCATTCGACTCACAAAGGAACTGGTATCGACCTTGGAAGATTTGACCCTAGATCATGTAATTCGTACACAAAATTAAGGTCCCCGTCTGCTAAAATTTCTATTAATTTGTTTCCCTGATCCAGACGTTATACGCATGATACAGCGGGTAATGTTCGCGGAAGTTAAGGTATCCGGTACGGTATCAATTAGAAGGTTGAGGATCATCCCGCTCGAGAACGTTGCCATCCTGTGCGAGAGACGATCGTTTACGTCAATAGCTTCAGCCAACCGCCGATTCCGAGAGCAAAATCAGGTATTCTGAGAGAAAATGGGCTGAACCGTATTGGAAATACACACATTAATTCATGGTTTGAATATCAAAGTAGCACGCCAAACCGTTTGAGGGCGTTTCCAATTGGTATAAAGTCTAACGTATTACAGCAGGCATTACCAACCGCGAAAACCTCCGGCTTCATCGCGAGTATAACTGCGTGTCGAGAGGAAGATACTAGTCTTCATGTCAGTGACGGGCTCTTTAATCTTCATGAATGAATTCGAAGATCGAGAGTAAATCCGCTCGAGCACGTTGCCACCTTCTCCGAGATAGGAACGGCTAAGTCAAACGCTTCATCTATCCTGCGATACCCAGAGCCAAACTAGGTATTCCTAGATTAAATGCGCTGAGCAGTGTTGGTAATAGACACATTTATTCACGGTTAGAATATTAAAACACAGCGTCAAACCGTTTGGGAACGATAACAATTGCTATAAAGTCAAACGTATTACTGAAGACCTTACCGTCTATAAAATAAACCCGCTGTATCGAGAGTACTACTTTGTGCTCTGAGAAAGAAATTCGTATTCATTTAAGTGCACTGGAACCTTAACTTCGTGTGTGAATTAGTAGATCGACGGTCAAACCGTTGGAGAACAATATCACCCTCTTTGTAAGTCGAACGGATAAGCCAAAAGTTCCACCTATCCTGTGATTCCGACTGTGAAACCTGGTAATGGGAAACTATATCCACTGAAGGTTACTGGCAATTGAGACCTTAATTCACGGTTTGAATATTGCAGCAGGCCGTCAGGCCGATGCAGAACATTACCCTTTCGTGTAGGGTCAAACTTCGTACAGAATGCCCTACGCTCCGATAAACTGACCCGGTGTATCGAGACCCCACAAAAGCGTGTTCCGAGGTGCAAAATAGTATACATTTTAGTGACGACCACAATAATGTCCTGCATTAATTAGAAGGTCGAAGGCCAAACGGTTCGAGAACGTTACCACCATCTGTGAGAGCCGAACGGCTAAGTCAGTAGCTTCACCTATTCTGAGTTTCCGTGTGTCAAACGAGCTTTTCTGGTAGTAATTTCAGTATACTTTATTGGCAACGCATACTTCAGTTCATGGTATGAGTATAAAATCTGATCATCAAACCGCTTGATAGCGTCACCAATTGGTATAATGTCAGACGCTATATTGAAGGCCTTATCCTCCGAAGAACAATCCCGCTCTATCGTAATCATAAGATGGTACTGCGAAGAACGAATTGGTGTACATTTTTGTGACGGGCACCTTAATTCGTGCATGAACAACAAGCTCGAGTGTCAAATCGTACCAGAGCTTGACCACCTTCTTTAAGAATCAAACGGCTACGTCAAAAGTTTCACCTATCGTATGATTCCGAGAGTAAAACCAGGTACTCGGAGTGTAAATCCGCTGTACAGTATTGGCAGTAGTCACCTTAATTCACGGTACGAATATTAAAGTAGGAGGTTAATCCTTCGGTGAACATTACCAAATGGTATAAAGTCAAGCTTTAGACAGGATACCTTGCATTCCAACGAGCATACCCGCTGCAGCACGTGTCATACATAGTTCTAACGGAAACAAATGTGTAGACATTACCGCAGAAGCGCATACTATTTTCATGTATGAATTAGCAAATCAGGTGTTAAACCGTTTGACAACGTTGCCACCTACGTTGAGAGTCATACGGCTGAGTCAGTAGCTTCATCTATGCTGTCATTACGATTGTCAAATAATGTATTCCAGAAGTCAATCCGCTGTACAGTATTGGCAATAGTCACTTTAATTCACGTTGCGAATATTATAATAAAGCGTAAAGCCGTTTGAGAACGTTACCAATTTCTATAAAGTCAAACGTTTTACCTGAGGCATTACCATCCGCTAACCAAATCTGCATCATCGAGAGTATAACCTCGCGTTCAGTGAAACAAATCTACACCCATTTTAGTGACGGGGACCTCAATTTCATTATGAATATGAAGATCAAGGGCCAAACCGTTCGAGAAAGTTACCACCTTCTTTGACACTCGAACAGCGCAGTCAACAGTTTCACCTTTTCTTGTGATTCCGAAAGTCAAATCAGGTAATCCGGGAACAGATACGTTAAGCAGTTTTTGCAATAGACACTGCGTTCACGGTTTGAATATTAAATAAGAACATCAAACCGATTGAGAGTGTTACCGATTGGTATAAGGTCAAGCCTTTTACCGAAAGCCTTACCGTCCGAGAGGCTATCCCGCCGTAACGAGAGTATTACTTGGAGGTTGGAGAAACACATTTGTATAAATTTTAGTAATGGCACATTAAGTTCATGTATGAATGAGAATATGGAAGTTCAAAGCCTCTGAGGTCATTACCACTCTCTTTGAAAGTCGGGCGGCAAGGTTAACATCGTCGTCTCTCCTGTGATTCTGAGAGTCACACCAGGTATTCAGATTTTAAATCCGCTGTACCGTGTTGTAATCGGACATCCTAAATCACGGTATGAACATTAAAGTGCAGAGTCATACCGCTGTGGAATATTACTTGTTCTTACAGAGTTAACTCCTTATAGATGGCCATACCTACCGAGAAGCTAACCCGCACCATGGAAATTATAACATCGTGTTCTGAGAAGCAAATTAGTACACATTTTACTGACGACACCGTAATTTCATATTTGAATTAGAAGATCGAGCGTATAGCCGTTAGAGAGCGTTTCCTTACCTTGTTTGGGAGGCGAACGGCTAAGTCAATATCTTCCCCAGTTCTGTGATTCCGAATGTTCAACCAGGTAATCCGGGTGTACATCAGCTGCACAGTATGGCATTATATATCCTATTTCGCTGAATAAATATTAAAGTGCAGAGTGAAACCGTTATAGAACGTTACGGATTGGTATAGCGTCAAAATTATTTACCGAAGGACTTACCTTCCTCGAAACTAACTCGCTGTATCGACAGTATAGCTTCATGTTCACGGAAGCAAGTTAGTATACAATTTAGTGACGGGCACCTTAATTTCATGTACGAATTAGAAGATCTGGCATCAAATCTTTAGATAACGGTACCACCATAGTTGGGAGTAAAACGACTATGTCAATAGCACCATCTATCCTGTGATTCCCAGAGGCGCACCAGGTATTCCTGGAGTAAGTGGGCTGAGCCGCATTGGCAAAGGACACCTTTATTCATGGTGTGAATATTAAAGTCCTGAGTCAAACCTTTGTAGAACGTTACGTACTGATATAGAGTGAAGTTCTATAACGGTGGCCTATCCATCCGGGAAGCCGATCCCGTTCTAGTGAGTGTCATGCTTAGTGCAGACGCTGACAAATTAGTTGATATTTTAGTAGAAGGACACCATATTTTCATGGTTGAATAGAATAATCGAGAGTCACACCGTTCGGGAATGATCACACATTCCTTGAGAATCGACTGGCAAAGTCAATAGCTCCACATATTCTGTGGTTCCGAAATTCAAACCAGATATTCCGAGAGTAAATCAGCTGAACAGTATTGTTAATGGACACCTTACTTCACAGTATGAATATTATAGTAGAGAGTGAAACCGACGGCGAAAATTACCAATACGTATAAAGTCATTCCTATTCCCGGAGACCTGACATTCCGAGAACTTAACCCTCCGTAGCGAGCGTCTTGCTAATCGTTCACGGAAGCAAATTAGTAGACATACTATCAGAGAAGCTCCACGGTTCCATGAATAAATATCGCAATAGAGAGACAAATGGTTCGGACGGTTACCACCTTGTTTGAGACTCGTACGGCTAAGCCTGTAGCTTCACCTCTCCTGTGATTCCGAGAGTCAAACCATGTATTCCAGGAATTAAGCCGCTAAACAGTGTTGGCAACAGACACCTCAATTCATGGATTGAGTATTAAAGTAGAGTAGCAAACCGTTTGAGAGCGTTTCCATTTGGAATTAATTCAACCGCTTCGCCGAAGACCATACCGTCCGATGAACTAACTCTCTGTATCGATAGTGTAACTTCGTGTTCAGAGAATCAAATTAGTAACAATTATAGAGATGGGCACTGAAATTTCATTATGACTAAGGAGATCGAATGTCAAACCGTTCGAGGAAGTTACCACTATATTTGATGTTTGAACGGGTACGTCAATAGCTTCATATATCCTCTGATTCCGAAACTGAAACGTGATATTCCGGGTGTAAAGGCACTGCACAGTGTAGGCAATGGATACCTTAAATCGTGGATAGAATATTAAAATAGAGCGCCACACCGTGTAAGAACGTTACGAATTCCTATAAAGTCAAAAGGTTTACCGAATACCTTACGCTCCGAAAAACTACCCCGTTGTATCGGGAGTTATATATTCGTGTACAGAGATAGAAATTAGTATTCATTTCAGAGACGGGTACCATAACTTCATGTATGAGTTACTAGATAGCGGGACAAACCGTTCGACATCTTTGCCACCTTGTGTGAGAGACGAATGACAAAGCCAATAGCTTCACGTATCCAGTGATTTGGAGTATCAAACCAGCTATTCCTGGAATAAATTTGCTGGACAGTATTGAAAATAGACACCTTAATTCACGATTTGAATAGTAAAGTATACCGTGAACCCGTTTAAGAGCATTTCCAAATTGTATAAAGTCAAACACTTCACCGATGGCCTTACCTTCGGGGAAGCTGACCCGCCGTTTCGAGAGTATAACTTCGTGTTCAGAGTAGGAAATTAGTCTTCATTTCTGTGACGGAAACCTTTATTTCATGTATGAATTAGAAGATGGAGGGTCAAACCGTTCGAGGACGTATCGACCATCTTTGAGAGTCGAAAGGCTAAGTCAGTAGCTTCACCAATCCTGCAGTTCCGAGAGTCAAACCAGGTAATACGGGGGTAAGTCCGCTGAACAGTATGGGCAATAGACGGCCTAATTCACGGTATGTACATTAAAGTACAGTGTCAAACCGTTGTAGACGGTAAACAATTTGTACATAGTCATTTTCACTCCAAAAGCCTTATCCTCCGAGAACATAATCCGCCGTACCGAAAGTATAACTTCGGGTTCAGAGAAACACATTAGTTTACATTTCACTCACGGGCACTCTTATTTCGTGCATGAATTACAAGCTCGAGTGTCAAACCGTTCGGGAAACCTACCACCTTCTTTGATAATCCAACGGCGAAGTCAATAGGCTCACCATTCCTGTGATTTCTTGAGATAAACCAGGAATTCGTGGTGTAAATCCGCTGAACAGTATTGGCAACGGGCACCTTTATTCGCTGTATGATTATTATAGTAGAGAGTCAAACCGGCGGCGAACTTTACCAATCCGTTTCATGTACTTCTTTATACCGAATACCTTACATTCCGGGAACCTAACACGCAGTAGCGAGTGTCTAGCTTGTTGTTCACGGAAATGAAATTGCAGCAGTCTTAGCGGACGGACACCACATTCTTGTGTATAAATATCAACATCGAGGGTCAAACCTTTCGAGAACGTTACCATCTTCTTTGAGAATCGAACGGCTAAGTCAATATCTTCACCTATACTGTCATTCAGAGTGGCAAATCAGGCATTCCGGGAGCGAATCCTTTGTACAGTATTGGCAATAGACTCCTTAATTCACGGTTTGAGTATTAAAGTCGAGCGTCCATCCGGTTAAGAAAGCAAGTAAATGATATAAAGTCAAACGGTTTACAGAAGACCATGCCTTCCGATGGCATATCCAGCTGCACCGAGTGTATAACACCGTGTTCAGAGGAACAAATTAGTATACATTTCAGTGATGGGCACCATATTTTCATGCACGAATAGAAAATTCGAGAGTCAATCCAATGCAGAGCGCCAACACCATCTGTGAGATTCAAACGGCTAAGTCAATAGCTTCACGTATCCTGTGATTCCGAGACTCAAACCAGGTATCCCGGGAGGAAATCCGCTGAACGGTATTGGTAATAGACATTTAATTCACAGCTTGAAAATTTCTGTTGAGTGTCAAACCGTCGGTGAACATTACTAGTTGGCACAAAGTCATTCTTCTTACCCAATCCCTTACCTTCCGAGAACCCAACCCGCTGCAGCGATTGTGTTCCTTAATTTTCACGTCGTGAAATTAGTAGACATTTTTGTAAACGAACATTTTCATGCACATATAGGAATATCGGGGCAAATAGTTCTAGAACATTACCATCCTCTTTGCGATGCGAAAGGCTAAGTCAATAGCTTCACCTATCCTGCGATATGAAGAGTAAAACCAGGTAATCTGGGTGTAAATCCTCTGCACAGTATTGGCAATAGACCCTTTAATTCACGGTTTGATTATTAATGTAGACCGTGTAACCGTTGGAGAACGAACCCTATTGGTATAGCGTCAAACACGTTACAGATATTTCGACCTTCGGAGAAGCTAACACACCGTATCGGGAGTATAACTTCGTGTTCGGAGGATCAAATTAGTAAACATTTTAGTGACGGAGACCTTAATTTTATAATGAATAAGAGTGTCGAGGTTCAAAACGTTCGCGAAGGTTACCACCTTCTTTGAGAGACGAACGGCTAAGTCAATAGCTACACTTATCCGGAAGTCAAACCAGGTATTTCAGCAGAAAATCCGCTGGACAGTATTGGCAGTAGACAACAAACTCACGGTTCGAACAGTAAAGAACAGAATCAAATCGCTCGGAAACGGCCTGTCGCCGAGACTAGAATTAATTTCATTCTTCGATCTGAAAGTTATACCCTCGTTTTAGCCGCTGAGTGTCGCGCATGGTAAGGCCTTTTGTAACACGTTTGACTTTATACTAATTGGTAACGCTCTCAAATGGTTTGACGCTCTACTTCATATTCATACCATGAATTAAGGTGTCTATTTTCAATACTGCTCTGCGAATTTATTCCCGGAATACCTAGTTTAACTCTCGGAATCACAGGATAGGTGAAGCTATTGACTTAGCCGTTTGCCTTCCAAAGAAAGTTGAATCGTTCTCTATCGGTTTGACCCTCGAACTTTCAATTGGCACATGAAATTGACGTGTCCGTCTACTAAAATGTCTACGAATTCCTTCCTGTGAATGCAAGGGAAGACAATCGCTACGGCGGCTTGCGTTCTCGGCTTGTAAGGTATTGCTTAAAATGAATGACTTTATACCAATTGCTAATGATGTTCGTAGGTTTCACTCTTAACTCTAATATTCATCTCGTGAATTGCGGATTCTAAAGCCAATATTGTTCAGAGCACTTACGCCTACAGTACGTGGTCTGACTATAGCAATCATAGGATAGGTCAAGCTATTGACTTAGATGTGCGACTTTCAAAGTAGGTGGCATCGTTCTCCAATGGTTTGACTCCCGATTTTGCTATTCATATATGAAAATGCAGTGCGGCAGCTAAAATGACTACTAATTTGTTTCCATGAGCATTAAGCATGATACCCGATGCTCCGGGTTAGGTTCTACGAAGGTAAGGTTTTCGGTAAAAAGTATGACTTTATAATAATTGGTAATGTTCTCCAACCGATTGACTACCAACTTTAATATTCAAACCGTGAAACAAGGTATTTATTGCCAATGCTGTTCATTGGATTTACTTCTCGAATACCAGGCTTGGCTCTCGGAATCCCGAGTACTGTGGATGTCATTGACGCAGCCGTTCGACTCTCGAAGAAGCTGGCAACGTTCCGGAACGGTTTGACATTCGATCTTCTAATTCCTAGACGAAATTAACGAACCCGTCACTGAAATGTTTACTAATTTGGTTCTCTGAACACGATGTTATACCCATGATACAGCGGGATATATTCTCGGATGGTACGGTATCCGATAAGGAGTATGGCGTTATACCAATTGGTAGCATTCTCAAACAGTTTGACGCTCTACTTTAACATTCATACCGTGAATTAATATTGCCACGTCTGTTCAGCGGATTTGTTGTAGGAATGTCAGGTTGGACTCTCGGAATGACAGGATCGGTGAAGCTATCGAGTTGGCTGTGCGACGCTCAAAGATGCTGGCAACGTTCCCGAGCGGTTGGACCCTAGATCTTCTGACCCATACAAGAGGATAAGGTGCGCGTCACTGCGATGAATACTAATTTCGATTTCTGAACGCAGTGTCATATTCTCGACAAAGCGGGTCAGTTCTTCGTAGGGTAAGGTCTTCAGTAAAACATTTGACTTTGTAGCAATTGGTGACGTTCTCAAAGGGCATGGCGCTCTATTTCAATAATCAAATCGTGAAATAAGGTGTCTATTACCAATGCTGTTTAGCAATACCTGGACGTACTCCAGGAATAATTGTTTGTCTCTTCGAATCGCTGGATTGGTGTCACTATTGCCTTAGGCATTGGACTCTCGCAGAAGGTGGCAACGTTCTCGCGGGGTTTGGCCCTCAATGTTCGAATTCATAAATGAAGTTAATGTGCCTGACTCTGATATGAATGATAAATTCATTCTCTGAACAGGAAGTTATACTCTCCATAAAGCGGGTTTGCTTATCCGATGGTAAAGCTATCTGTAAGAACTTTGACCCATAGTATTTGGTAATGATCTCCAACGGATTGACCTTCTATTTTAATATTTATACCTTGAATTAAGGCGACTATTTCCAATACAGTTCAGTGGATTGATTCCAAGAACACCTGAACTGACTATCAGAAACACAGAATGGATTCAGCTATTTACTTACATGTGCTAATTTCAAATAAGGTGATAACAATCACGATCGGTTAGACACTAGATCTTCTAATTCGTATATGAAATTAGGATGCCCGTCACTAAAATGTATACTAATTTGATCCTCTGAATACGATTTTAAGCTCTCGATATAGCTGGATACGCTTCAGGGATGGTAATGCTGTCAGCAAAAAGTTAGAATATATTCCAAGTTGTAACGTTCTGCATCGGCTTGAATCTCTACTTTAATATCCATACCGTGCAATAAGGTGTCCATTGCCAATAGTGATCAGCGGATTGACTCCCGGAACACCGGGTTCGTCTCTCGGAAACTCGTGGTAGGCGATGTTACTGACATAGGCACTCTACTGTCAAGGTAGTCATTAACGTTTTCGAACGGATTAACACTCGGTCTTTTAATTCACACATGAAATTAGCGTGCCAGTGTCTGAAAGGGGTGCTAATTCGTTTCACTGAACAGGACGTTATGGTGATGATCTCGGATGGCAAAGGCATCGGTAAAATATTGAACCTATAAGAATAGGTAACGTTCTACAACGGTATGGCGCTCTACTTCAGCATTGAAACCGTGAATTGAAATGTCGTTTGCCAATAATATTCAGCGGATTTATTCCCGGTTTAGCTGGTTTGACTTTCGGTGCCCAGGATAGGTGAAGTCACTGACTATAGCCCTTCGCATCACAAAGAAGGTGGTAACGTTCTCGAACGGTTTGGCACACAATCCCCGTATCCATACATGGAGGTAAAGTGTTCGTTCGCCAAAATGTCTACTAATTTGATCACGTGAAGGCTGAGCACGGCAATCGCTAGACCGGGTAAGGTACTTGGATGGTAAGTCATTCGGTAACACGTGTTACTCTACAACAGCATGTAAGGATCTACAGCGGATTGACTCTCTATTATGTCATTTACACAGTGAATTAAGGTCTCCACTGCCAATACTGTCTAATGGATATACGGCCGCAATACCTTTCTTCAGATTCGGAATCACAGGATAGGTGCAGCTATTGACTTATCAGTACGACACGCAATGAAGGTCGCATCGTTCTCTCTCAGTTCGACCCTCGATCTTCCAATTCTTACATGAAATTAAGATGCCCGTCACTAAAATGTATACTAATTTGCTTCTCTGAACATGAAGTTCTGCCACTGATACAGCGGGTTATGCTCCTGATGGTAAGGTTTCCGGTAAAGGGTATGACGTTATTTTCAATTTTCATTGCAATTGGTAACGCTCTCAAACAGTTTGACGCTCTACTTTCCTATTCAGACCCAGAATTAAGGTGTCTATTTCCAATACTGGCCAGGTTATTTGCTCCCCGAATACTTGGTTTTGTTTATGGAATCACATGAAAGGTGAGGGTAATAACTAAGGCGTTCGATTCTTAACTGAGGTGGTAACGTTTTTGAACGGTTTTACACTCTACCTCCTAATTCATACTTGAAATTAGAGTGCCCTACACTCCAATGTATACTAACTTGCTTTCGTCTACACTAAGTAACACACTCATTGCGGCGTGTTAGCTTCTCGAAAGTTAATGCCATCGTTAAAAAATATGGCTCTATAGCTGTACGTAACGTTCTTCGACGGTTTGACTCTACTTTATTATTCATACCGCGATTTGAGGTGTCTGCAGCCAAAGCAGTTCAGTATATATACTCCCGGAGTTCCTGGTCTGTCTCTCAGTATCGCAGGATCGGTGACTCTATTGGCTTACCCGTGAGACCGTAACAGTAGTTGGTAACGTCCTCCAACGGCTTGACTCTCAATGTTCTAATGCATACATGACACTAAGGTGGCCGGGACTTCAATGTGTACTGAATTTGTTTCCCTGAACTCGAAATTATACACTCGATACAGCGTGTTAGTTCCAGGGAGGGTAACAACTTCAGTAACAGGTTTGACTTTGTATCAGTAGGGAAAGTTCTCAAACGGTCACGCGCTCTACTTTCATATTCAAACCGTCAATTAAGGTGTCCATTGCGAATAGTGTACAGCGCATTGACTCCCGGAATAACAGGTTTGACTTTCGGAATCACTTGGTAGGTGATGCTACTGACTTAGCCGTTCGGCTATCACAGAAAGTGGCAATGTTCTCTCACGGTTTGACCATGGATCATTTATTTCATATATGAAATTAGGGTACCAGTGGTTAGAAGGGATAATAATTTGATACTCTGAACACGACGTTATACCCACGGTACAACCGATTATGTTCTCGGATGGTAAGACATTCGGTAATAAGTGTTAATTTATAGCAATAGGTATCGCTGTACAGTGGATTGACTCTGTACTATGTCCTTTACAGCGGGGATTAAGGTCTCTACTGGCAATACTGTCTAACGGATATACACCCGGAATACCTGGTTTCACGTTCGGAATCACAGGATAGGTGAAGCTATTGACTTAACCGTTGGCCTTCCAAAGAAAGTGGTATCGTTCTCTAACGGTTTGACCCTTGAACTTTCAATTGGCACATGAAATTGAGGTGTCCGTCTACTAAAATGATTAATAATTTGCGTCTCTGTATGCGACGATATACTCTCGATATAGTGGGAAAAATGTTTGTCTTCATATCAAATCATAACGTTTTTCCTCGGTCTGACTCCCTACTTCATTATTCATACTGCGAATTAAGGTATCTATTGCCAATACTATTCTGCGAATTTACTCCTGGAATGCTTGGCTTGGCTCTAGGAATCACTGGATGCGCGAAGCTATTGACTCAGCCGTTCGTCTGTCACAGAGGGTGGTAACCTTCTCGAACAGTTTGACCTTCGACCTTCTAATACATGCACGAAGATAAGATGCCAGTCACTGAAATGTGTACAAATTGGTATATCTGAACACGAAGTTATACCCACCATACAGTGGATTAGCTTCTCGGAAGGGAAGGCCTTCGGTGCAGAATTTGACTGTGTATGAATATGGAACGTTCTACAACGATTTGACGCTTTTCTTTAGAATTCAAACCGTTAATTGTTGTGTCTATTGCCAATAATGTACAGCGCACTTACTCAGGGAGTATCTGGTTTGACTCTCGGAATCAAAGGATAGGTGAAGCTATTGACTTAGCCTTTCGCCTTTCAAAGAAGGCGTTAACGTTCTCGAACCGTTTGACACTCGACCTAGTAATTCATAGATGAAATTAAGGTGGCCGTCAGTGAAATGTACACCAATGTGTTTCCCTGGACACGAAGGTATACTCTAGATGCAGCGGTTTAGCTTCTCGGAAGGCAATGCTTATGGTAAAATGGATGTCTTCATAGAAATATGTAACTATCTACAACGATTCAAACTGTACTTTAATATTCATAACGTGAAATAGCGTGTCAAGATCCAATATTGTACAGCGGGTTTAGTCACGGAATACCATGTTCGTATCTAGGAATCATAGGATTGGTGAAGATACTGGCGTAGCTCTGCGACTCTCACAGAAGGTGATATCGTTCTCAAACGGATTGACTCGCGATCATCTTATGTATGCATGAAAATAACGCTACAGACTGCTAAAATGTGTACTTATTTGATCACGTGAATACTGAGCAAGACAATCGCTACAGCGGATTGGATTTCGGATGGTGAGGTATTCGGGATAAAGAATGATTTTATACCAATTTATAACGTTCTCGAACAGTTTGACAATCGATCCTCCTATTCATACATAAAATTAGAATGACGTCTCTAAATTGTATACTAGTTTTCTTCTTGATACACGAAGTTATACTCTTGATGCAGCGGGTTAGATTCTCGAGAGGTAAGTAATTCTGGAAAAGGTGGACTTCATAACAAATGGTAATGTTAGCCGAGGGTTTGGCTCTATATTTGCACATACGTACCGCCGGTTAATGTGTCTATTGCAAATAGTTTTCTGCGGACTTTCTCTCGGAATACCTGGCTTGTCTCTTGGTATCACAGGATAACTGAACAAACTGACTTACCCGTTCGACTCTAAAAGAACTTGGTAAAGTTCTCGAACGGTTTGACGCACGGTCTTTTAATTCATACATGAAATTAAGATTCTCGTCATTAAAATGTTGACTAATTTGCTTCTATGAACTCGAAATGATACTCTCGATACAGCGGGTTATCTTCTCCGAATGTAAAGCTTTCCGTAACATGTTTGACTCTATTGGAATAGGTAACCTTCTACAGCGGTTTGATTATGTACTTTAACATTCATACCGTGAATTGAGGTATCTATTGCCATTATACTTCCGCGTACGTGCTCCCTGAATACCTGGTTTGACTTTCGCATGCACTGGTTTGGTGAAGCTAGTGGCTTAGCTATTGGTCTCTCACAGAATATGGCAACGTTCTCGAGCGGTTTGACCCTTGATCTTCTAATTAATACATGGAGTTAAGGTGTCTGTCTGCTTTAAGGTCTACTTATACGTTCCCGTGAACCCGATGCAAGACAATCGCTACGGCGGCTTGAGATCTCGGAATGAATGGTGTAGGTAAAGAAGAGTGACTTTATACCAATTGGTAATTATCTCCGACGGTTTGACAGTCAACCTTAATTTTCATGCCGTGAATTACGATGTCTATTGCCAAAAACGTTCAGCGCGTTTACCCCTGGGATACTTGATTTGCTTCTCGAAATCACAGGATGGCTGCATATATTGACATGGGTGTGCGAAATTCAAAGGAGGTGATAACGTTCTCGGACTGCTTAACACTCGATCTTCTAAATCCCATACGAAATTCAGGTGTCCGTTACTAAAATGCATACAAATTTGTATCTCTTATCACGAATTTACACTGTCGAGAGAGCGGATTAGGTTCTTGGAAGGTAACGTATTCGGAAGAAAGAATGATTTTATAACAATTGGTAATATTCCCCGACGATTTGGCGCCCTACTTTAATACTCAAGCAGTGAATCAATGTGTCTATTACCAATGCTGTTCAGTGAATTTACTCCCGGTACAGCAGGCTTGACTCCCGGAATCACAGGATAGGTGAAGCTATTGACTTAACCGTTCTACTCGCATGGAAGTTGGAATACTTTTCCAACGGTTTGACAGTCGATCCACTAATTAACAAATGAAATTAAGGGTGCCGTCACTAAAATATGTACCAATTTGCTTCCATGCACACCAAGTTATACTTTCGATACAGCGGGATAGGTTCTCGGTAGTTAAGGCCTTCGGTAAAAAGATTGAATGTATAGCAATAGGTAACGTTCTATAAAGGTTTGACTCTCTTCCTTAATATTCATAACGTGATATAGCGTGTGTAATTCCAATACAGCACTGCGGGTTTAGTCGCGGAATACCAGGTTTGTCTCTCGGAGTCACAGGATAGGTCATGATATTGAATAAGCCGTTCGACACTCAAAGATTGGTGCTATCGTTGTCTAACTGTTGGACCATTGACCTTTTAATTCATACATGAAATTAGGTTGCCAGAGGCAAAAAGCGAAAACAATTTGTTTCTCTGGACACGGCGTTATACCCTAGATACAGCCGGTTATGTTCTCGGATGGTAAGGGCTTCGGTAAAAGTATTGAACCTATAAGAATAGGTAACGCTCTCAAACGGTTTGACGCACTTGCTTAATATTCAGACCGCGAATTAGGGCGTCTATTGCCAATAATGCCGAGCGGATTTAGTACAGGAACACCTGCTTTGATTCTCGGAATTCCAGGACTGGTGAAGCTATTGACTTAGCCGTGCGTCTCTCGCAGAAGGTGGTAATATTCACGATCGGATTGACCCATGACATTCTAATTTATACATGAAATAATGGTAACCGGCAGCAAAATGTATACTAATATGTTTCTGTGGACAAGAAGTTATACCCTAGATAATAAGGGATGGGTTCGCGGATTGTTAGGCCTTGTGTAAAATGATTGGCTCTGGACGAATACGTAGGTGTGACTCTGTACTTTAATCATTATAACCGTGAAACATGGTGCCTAATGCTAATTCTCTTCAGCGGACTTACTCCTGGAATACCTGGTTTGACTTTCGGAATCACAGGATATGTGTAGCTATTGACATAGCCGTGCGATCCACCACGACGGTGGTAATGTTCTGGAACGGCGTGACTCTCGGTCTTCTATTTCATACATGAAAACAAGGTGTCCACCTGCTAAAATGTCAACTCATTTGTTCGTGTAAAAACTGAGCATGAACATCGCTATAGCGCGTTGCGTTCTCATAAGGAAAGGTATTGGGTAAATTTAACGACTATATACCTATTGGTAATGTTTTCCTATAGCTTGACTAACTACTTTAAAATTTATGCCGTGAATTAAGTAGTCTAGTGCCTATATTGTACAGCGGATTTACTCCCTGAATGCCTGGTAGCCGTTCGTCTGCCGGAGAAGGTGGCAACGCTCTCGAGCGCCTTGACACTCGATCTTCCAATGCATTGATGAAGTCAAAGTGCCCGTCACTGAAATGAACACTAGCTTCTTCATTTGAACACGGTTGTTATACTCTCAAAGAAGCCGGTGATGTTCGCGGATGGTGAGCCATTCGGTAAAGCTATTGACTTAATCGATCGTCTCGCAGAATGTTGTAACGTCCTCGAGCGGTTTGATCCCCGAATATTTGATTCATGCATGAAATTAAAGTGCTCACCAATAAAATGTATGGTAGTTCGTACCTGTAAGCACGGAGTTATAGTTTTGACACGGCGGGTCTGTTTTCCGGAGTGTAAGGCATTCTGTAAGAAGGTTGTCCCTACAGGAATAGGTAATGTTCTACTACGTCTGGACGGCCTGCTTTAATATTCAAACCGTGAATTGATATGTCTATTGCTAATAATGTTC
>NIJG01000768.1:17283-44875 GCA_002201625.1 Euglossa dilemma | reverse complement strand
GAAAGTGACGCGTGTCAGGGATTGTTGCGGTTCCGTTGCCTTGGCGCCGCGTTTGTTGCATAGGCTGCAGAGCACGTTTAAAAACAATGATTGACCAGAGTCTTATTACCAAGTTTAGGTGTTATGGATATTCTCATGGTAAGCTGTCGAAACACGAACATGTGTTTGCCAATTGACCTACTTCCTATAGTGCAATTATAGCTATATCCGTCTATTCGTGCTGCGGTGTGCTGATCGCGAAAAAGAATACCATTACAGATTCAACGTGCAGACGCGAAAACTTGGTAACTTTCATACTTCGTGTGTCAATTCCAGAGTCAATGGTAATAATACATGCTCCGTACAAATGTATCTCGCTCCTATTCGATAACGTTGACTATAATTTTCCGAGGATACAGAATTGTTTACCACGAAATTGTAATCGGCGTCCTCACATCGGCATGGATATGACGAAAATGTATAAATTCTTTGTGCAAGTATTTAAAATTCCATAGCATGCGATAAAGCGGGGGATGAAGTTCTATTTTTAAAGAAATTGGTAATGATCGTGTCTCAGCTCATTTGCATATTCATTGCATTATACACTACGATCAAGAATGCTTCCACATCGCACGAAATTTTTGTAATGGAAATACTGATACGGGCCATTATTTAATTGCTAGGGTGCTTTCTTAGATTCATAGTAGAATTTTAATAGCCAACCGTTGGATTTACATTCTATCCCGTGCCACTTTCCGTCCCGTTGCGCAATTTCCCAAGGGTTCCATCATAGTCCGGTATTCTTGAAACGATTATAAGAAAAAATCTATGTAATCTTCATCGTGCCGATCTTCGATCGCGTGAATATTATAACTATAGCGAAATAAAGGAAGATGTTAGACGTATCCTAATTTGCGCCTCGTAATTTGCAGAAATGAAATCTGGCAGCATAATAACTGTGGGGCCGAAAAATCCTAAAATCCCACCCCTCGCTCTTTTCAATCGGTGGAATGATCGCCAGGTAGTTTGGCGGTAGGAGACCCGCCAGCGTCGTGGCATCATCACAAGGTAGAGCGAGAAATCTTCGCAATACCCTGATGTCCAGCCCCGGCTAGACACTTGCAAGTCTGACGCAGCTCTTCTTACTGGCCAGCAGGTCCTCCGCCCACAATGGGGCTCTGAACAGCGTCGTGGCATCATCACAAGGTAGAGCGAGAAATCTTCGCAATACCCTGATGTCCAGCCCCGGCTAGACACTTGCAAGTCTGACGCTGCTCTTCTTACTGGCCAGCAGGTCCTCCGCCCACAATGGGTCACCGAATAGAGCTATGGAGCTACGTACAAAGCCATGGAATAGATCATCCTAGCGTGTAAGCGCCGCATTCTCGCCTCCAGTCTCCCGGTGTTCAGCAGCATTTGTCCTAGCCCTGCGGTCACTTTCTCCAATATTCATGCCATTGCCCCGAAGAGCTGTTCCAAGCGCCACCCACTGTTCAGAGTCAGGCCCATGTACCGGATTCAGAGTTTAACCACGATTAGGGCATCCTCCACACAGACCACATCCTGGGGTGGTCCTCTGCGGGTTCCGCCCTGGAACCACATTGCATCCGTCTTCCTCGGCGAGAGCCTGAGACCCAGATAACGTACCCCTTTCACAACGCAGGCCACTCCAAACTCATCCAGCCTCGCCGTCCTCTCACACTTCTTTCCGCCAGCTGTCACCAGCGTGTCATCGGAATATCATGTAATATCGTCGCTGGACGGGAGCAAGACACTCAGCACCACGTCGTACGCCATCTTCCACAGAATCTTCCCAAGGACGGACACTTGCGTGACACCGCAGCGCACAACCCTCACGACGAGGCGGACTCGCCTCTGGTACTCAACACTTTCCCCAGAAAATTAGTCCAGTATCCCCGACGCCATGTACGCCGGCACCTCGTTATGCTCTAACGTCGCACCGACGGCGGACTACCCTAGGGCATTGATGGCGATGGCGATGTCCGGGCTCACAGCGATCTTCACCAAACAGCAGTGCACGACTGCCTCCCGCAAGCGCTTGAAGCGCATGATGGCGTCAATGGTGACCAGACCTCGTCCAGAACCGAACTGACTGTTGTCCATGTCCGCACCTACCCTCGAGAGGTGCTATTTCAATCGGAAATTCGGGAATTCCATCCAGTCCGGGCGCAGTCCATCTCAACCCCAGCTCTCCAGCCGCCAGGCACAGCTACTTACTGGTGACCAGAAGATCGTCCGATCATGCTGTCCAGTCCGATGACGGAACTATCGATGTTTCCCTCGCAGTCATCGATGATGCGGGGAAGCGGCTGTCGGCGACTGGCCGTACGATGTCGGGATCCATGCTCTCCGTGAGCCTTGGCGTCCATCCCCGTAGCCACCCAAGGAACGGTCGGCATTGTCGTCCCCTGGAGTCATCGTCGATCTTTCTCAGCAGATTTTCCCAACACCTTGCCATGGCTCGTGCGGCGGCACGACACGGCGATTTGCTGGCCCTTCGTAGTTCCTTCTGCAGCGTGCTTTCTTCTTCAATTGGAGAACATGACCAATTGGTATAAAGTCATGAATTTTATCCAATACCTCTCCTTCCGAGGACGCAACCCGCTGTAGCAATTGTCTAGCTTAGTTTACAGAGGAACACCTGGGTAGAAATGTCAGAAGACCGACACGCGATTTTCATGTATGAATAGCAAGATGGAGAGTCAAATAGTTCGAGATCCTTACCCTCTTCTTTTGTAGTCAAACGATTAAGTCAATTGCTACACATATCCTGTGATTCCGTGAGTCAAACCAGTTACTCCTGGTGTAAATGCCTTGTACATTATTGGCGAGAGACTCCATAGTTCATAATATAAATATTAGAAGATAGCGCAAAGCCGGTAGAGAAACGAACCAATTGCTATAAACGTTTTGGAGGAGGCCTCACCTTCCGCGAACCAAAGCGGCATCATCGAGGGTATAAGTTCGTGTTCGCAGATGGATATTAGAATTTATTTCAGGGACGGGCAGCATATCCTCGTGTATGAATTAGAAGATCGAGGGTCAAACCGTGCGAGAACATTACCACGTTCTGTGAGAGTCGGAAGGCCAAGCCTGTAGCTTCAGCTACCCTGTGCTTGCGATGGTCAAACATGGAAATCCGGGTGTACGCACGCTGAAGAACATTGCCAATAGATACCGTAAGTCATGCAATGAATATTAATGTACATATCCAATCTGTTGGAGAACGTTACTTATTGCTACAGAGTCAAGCTTTTCTCAGAAGGCGTTGCCTTCGAGAAGCTAACCCGATGTATCTTGAGTATTACTTCGTGTGCAGAGAAGCAAATTAGTATACATTTTAGTAATGGGGGCCTTAGTTTTATATATGTATTAGAAGATCGAGTATCAAATGGTTCGGGAAAGTTACCGCCATCTTTGAGGGTCGAACGGTTATGCCAATAGCTTCACCTATCCGGTGATTCGGAAAGTCAGACCAGGTTTTCCGGGAGTAAATCCACTGAAGAGTATTGGCAATAGACACCTTAATTCACGGTTTGAATATTAAAGTAGAAGTTCAATCCGTCGGGGACAATTACCAATTGGTACAGAGTCATTCATATTACCGAATACACTACCTTCTTGGAACCAAACCTGTCGTAGTGAGTGCCACGCTTACTGCTCACAGAAACCAAATCGTAGATATTATGGCAGATGTATACCTTATTATCATATATGAATTAGAAGATTGATAGTTATTCCGTTCGAAAACGTTACCACCTTCTTCGACAGCCGAACAGCTTTGTCATTAGCATCACCTACCTCGTGATTCCGAGGGACAGACCAGGTATTCCAGGAGTAAATGCGCCACACTGTATTAGCCATGGACACAATAATTAATTGATCATTAAAATAGAACATCAGACCGTTTGAGAACGATACCAATTGGTTGAAGTCAAACGTTTTACGGGAGACATTACCTTACGAAAAATTAACCCACTGTATCGAGAGTACAATTTCGTGCTCATAGGTTCAAATTATTATACACTTTAATGAGGGGCACCTTAATTTCATGTTTGGATTAGAACATCGAGTGTCAAACCGTTCAATAACGTTATCACAAACCTTGAGAGTCGTACAGATTAGTCAGGAGCTTCACCTAACCAGTGATTTGGATATTCAACCAGGTATTCCTGGAGTAAGTCCCCTGAACGGTACTGCGTATAGGCACCTTAATTCATGGCTTCAATATTGAAATGCAGCGTCAAAACGTTAGAGATCGTTACCAATTGCAGTAAAATTAAACGTGTTTCTGAAGCCCTTATACTCCGAAAAACTAACCCGCTGTATCGAGAGTATAACAGCGTGTTCAGATGTACGAACTACTATAAAATTTAGTGACGTGAACCTTACTTACCTTCATGCATGAATTAGAAGATCGAGGGGCAAACTGTTCCTGAACTTTACCACCTTCTATGAGAGATGAACGGCCAAGTCAATGGATGCCACATATCGTGTGATTCCGAAGGACAAACCAGGCATTCAGAGAGTCAACAAACTATACACAATTGGCAATGGACATCTTAATTCACGGATTGAATATTAAGATACAGAGTCTGACTCTTGTAGAAAGTTACCAATTGGTGCAATGTCAAAGTTTTACAGAAGGCCTAACCCTCCAAGTACCAAACACGCTGCATCGAGAGGTAGAATATATTTACTTTCACCTTTATTATTATTAGTATACGCTTTTGTATCGGCCAACTTAATTTCATGTATGAAATAGAAGATCGAGGGTCGAACCGCTGGAGAAGGATACCAATTGGTACAGAGTCAAACGCTTCACCGATGACTTTACCCTCCGAAAACCTAGCCTGCTGTATCGAAAGTATAGCAGTGTGTTGAAAGGATCGAATCAGCTTACAGTTTAGTGACGGTCAACTTAATTTCATGTATAAAAGAGAAGATCGACTGTCAAACCGTTTGAGAACGTTAACACGTTCTCTGAGAGACAAACGGCGAAGTCATTAGCTTTACCCTTTCTTGTGATTGCGAGAGTCAAACCTGGTGGTACAGGCGTAAATCCGCCGTAGAGTATTATCACGAGAAACTTTATTCACCGTATGAATATTAAAGTAGAGTGCCGATACGGCGGAGAACATTACCAATTGGTATATGGACGTTCTTTTTACCGAATTCGTTACCTGCCTTGAACCTAACCCGCTGTAGCGAGTGACATGCTTAGTGGTCACAGAAACAAGTATGTAGACATTTTAGCATACGGAAATCTTATTTTTATGTATGGATTAGAAGATCGAGAATCCAACCGTTCGAGAACGCTACAACCTTCTATGAGATATGAACGGCTAAGTCAATAGCTGGTCATATCGTGTAATTCCGAAAGTTAAATCAGATATTCCGGAAGTAAATGCCCTGACCAGTTTTGGCAACAAAGACCTTAATTCACGGTTTGAATATCAAAGCGGAACTTCCAACCCTTGTAGAACGCCAGCTATTGGTATAGAATCGAACACTTTACCGACAGCTCTTCCTTCGCAGAAGCTAGCCCGCTGTATCGAGAGTATAACTTCTTCTTCAGAGGTACAAAATTAGCATAAATTGTTGTGATGGGCACCTTCATTTCATGTATGAATTGAAAAATCGTGGGCCAAATCTCCCATGAATGATAGCACCTACCTAGATAATCACACAGTTAACTCAATAGCTTCTCCCATCCTGCTATTCCCGTGGTCATAGCAGGTATTCCGGGGGGAAATCTGCTGAACGGCGATGCCATTAGGCACCCTAATTGACGGTTTCAAAATTGCAGTAATGCGGCAATCCGTTTGAGAGTGTTTCCAGTTGGTATAAGGTCAAACGTATTAATGATGTCCTTACCGTCCGAAATCATAACCCGCTGTATCGGGAGTATAACATCGTGTTCAGTGGAGCAAATGCTATAAGTTTTAGCGACGGGCACCTTAGTTTTATGAATGAATTTGAAGATCGCTCGGCAATCCGTTTGAGAACGTTACCACCCTCTTGGAGAGTCGAACGGATAAACAGAGAGTCGAACAGTCAAACTAGGTATTACAAGAGTAAATCTGCTTAACAGTATTTGTAATAGACACCTTAATTCACGGTTTGAATATTAATGTTGATCTTCAAACCGTTCGAGAGCGATAGCAATATGTATACAGTCATAAGTTTTACTAAAGACCTTTCCATCCGAAATTCTAACCAGCTGTCCAAGTGTCTTAATTAGTGTTCACGGATGCAAATTCGAAGACATTTTGGCAGACGCAAACCCTATTTTGATGTATGATTAGCAAAATCACGAGCCAAACCGATAGAGAACGTAACTACTTTCTTTAAGAGTGGATCGGTTAAGTAAATATCTTCATCCATCATGCGATTCCGAGAGTTAAAATAGGAATTCCGGGACTAAATCCGCTGTAGATTGTCGGCTTTAAAATCCCAACTTCCCGGTATAAATATTAATGTACAGAGACACACAATTGTACAACATCACCTACTGGTATGTAGCATAAATTTTCACCCACAGGCGCACCTTCCGAGAAGATAACTCGCTGTATCGAGAGTATAACTTCGTGGCAAGAGAAGAATAATACTATAAATTTTAGCGCAGGACACCTTAATTTCATCAATGAATTATATGATCGGGGGTCAAACCGTTCGGCTAACGTTAGCACCTTCTTTGAGAGTCGAGCTTCTAAGTCAATAGCTTCATATTCCTGTGATTCCGAGAGTCAATCAAGAATTCCAGGACTCAATGCGCTGAACGGAATTGGCAAAAGACACATTAACTCACGGTATGAATATCAAAGTTCACAGTCAAACCGATGGAGAGCAAATACCAATTGCAATAAACAAGAATTTTTACCGGACACGTTACATTCCGAGTACCTACTCCGTTGTAGCAAGTATCCCTTTTACTCTTTACGGAAACATATTGGTATACATCTCAACAGACGCACACTTTACTCTCATTTATGAATGGGAGTATCGAGAGACAAACCGACCGAAAACGCTTCTACCTTCTTCGATAGCCAGACGGCTCAGTCAATAGATTCATCTGACATGTGATTCCGATTGTCAGACCAGGTATTCCGGGAATCATACCGCTGTACACTATTGGCAATCGTCAGCTCAATTCACTGCCTGAATATTAGAGTATATTGTTAAATCGGCGAAGAACATTACCAATTTTTATGACGTCATAATCTTTAATGGATGCCTTACCTTCCGAGAAAATAACCCGTTGCGTCGAGGGTATAACTTCGGGTACAGAGAACCATGTCAGTTGTCATTTTAGCAGACGACAGCATAATTTCATGTATGCTTTGGAAGGTCGAGCGTCAAACCGTTCGACATCATTACCACCTCCTTTGGGAGTTGAAAAACTAAGTCAACAGCATCTCCTATCCATTGATTCCGAGGGTCAAACTGGGTATTTCGGGAGTAAATCCGCTACACGCTATTGACAATAGACACCTTCATTCACGGTGTGAGTATTGAAGCTGATCGTCATCCCGTTGTACAACACTACCAACTGGTACGGATACAAACCTTTTACAGAAGGCCTTGCCTTCCCAGAAGCAAACCAGCCGTATCGAGAGTATAACTTCCCTGTTCAGAGAAGCAAATTTATACCTAGTTTTGTCAGGCGCACCTTAATTTCATGTACGAATAGGAAGGTCGAGTGTTACACAGTTCGACAAGCATACCACATTCATTGAGAGTCGCATAACAAAGGCAATATCCTCACCTATCCTTTGAATCCGCGAGTAGAACCAGTCATTACGCGTCAAAATGCGCTGAATTATATTGGAAATTGGTACGATGATTCACGGGTTGAACATTAACATAGGATGACAAATGGTAGGAGATTATTACCTATTGGTACCCAGTCAGTCTCTTTACCGAGGGTCTACCTTCCGAGAATATAACCAGCTGTATCGATAGTATAACTACCTATGTAGAAAAACACATAAGCATACAGTTTAGTGACGGGTATCTTAATTTCCTGCATGAATTTGAAGATCGTGGGTTAAACTGTTGAAGAACGTTACCAACATCTCCCAGACACGAACGGTTAAGTCAGTAGCCTCACCTACCCTTGTGATTCCGAGAATCAAGCCTGGTATTCCAGGAGTAATTCCACTAACAGTATTGGCAACAGACAAATTCATTCGCGGTATGAATATTACACTGGAAGTGTAATGCGTCGGAGAACACTTCGAATTGCTATAGAGTCATTCTTTTTACAGAATACATTACCCGTCTAGAACCTAACCCGTTGTAGTGAGGGTGTTGTTTAATGCTCATGGAAACAAATTAGTAGACCCTTTAGAAGACGGAAAACTTATTATTACCTATGAATAGAATAATCGATAGTCAAATGGTTCGAGAACCATCCCACCTACTCTGAGAATCGAACGGCGAAGACAAGTGCTTCACACATCCTGTGATTCCTAGAGCTGAACCAGGTATTGTTGGAGTGAATGCACTGTACAGAATCGGCAGTAGACACCTCAATTCACGGTTTGAATACTAAAGCAGGCCGTCAGGCCGTTGTATAACAATACCTATCGAAGTAGGGTCAAACTTCCTACAGAATACCTTACACTCCGAAAAACTAACCCGCTGTATCGAGAGTAAAACGCCGTCTTCAGAGGTGCGAACTGGTATACATTATATGGACGAACACCTTAATTACTTTCGTGAATTAGATGAACGAACATCAATCATTTCCATAACGTTACCGCCTTCTGTGCGGGTCAAGCCGTTGGACAACGGTACCACCCTCTTTGAAAGTCGAAAGGATAGGTCAATACTTGCACCTATCCTGTGATGCCGCACGTCAAAGCAGGGATTTCGACAATAGATCCCTTGTACAGTACAGGCCGTATGCGCCCTATTTCACGGTACAAATATTAAAGTACAGATCCAAACCTTTGTAGAACGTTACGTATTGGTATAGAGTCCAACTTTTAACCGATGTCCTCACCATCCGAGATAATAACCCGCCGTATCGAGAGTATAACTTCGTTTTCATAGAAGCAAATTACTATACATTTTAGTGGCGGCATCTTAATTTCATGTATGAATTAAACGATCAAAGGTCAAACACTTCGAGAACGTTACCACACACTTTGAGATTTGAACGGCTTAGCCAATAGCTTCACGTGTACTGTGATTCCAAGGCGTAAACAATGGAATCCGCCAGTTAATCCGCTGTACAGTATTGGCACTAGACACATTAATTCACGCTATGAATATTAAAGTAGAGTGACAAACCGTTGTAGATCGTAAACACTTTGTATACAGTCATTCTTCTTACCGAAGGCCTTACCACTCGAGAACCTAATCTGCCGTATTGAAAGTATAACTTCGGGTTCAGAGAATCATATTAGTTTACAGTTCAGTAACGGGCACCCTTGTTTCATGTATGAATTAGAATATCGTGGACTAAACCGTTCGATAACTTTACCACTTTCTCTAAGACTTGACTGCTGAGCCAATGGCTTCAGCCTTTCTTCTGATTCCGAGCATCAAACCTGGTATTCCAGGCAGATCAGTATTTGCAATGAACACATTAATTCACGATATGGATGCAAAAGTAGTGAGTCAAGCCGTCGGAGAATATTACCAATTGGTATAGAATCATACCTTTTACCGAATAAATTACCTTCCTCGAGCCTAAGCCCCTGTAGCGAGAGTCATATATACTGACCACGGAAATCAATTAGTAGACATCATAATAGAGGCACACCTTAATTTCATGTATGAATTAATAGATCGGGGATCAAACCGTCCGAGAATGTTATCACATTCTTTGAGAGTCGAACGGCCAAGTCTATTGCTTCACCTCTCCTGTGATTCCAATACTGAAATCAGATAATCCGGGAGTAAGTCCGTTATAGAGTTTTGGCAATAGACACCTCAATTCTCGGTTTGAATATTAAATTAGAGCGACAAACCGTTATACAGCGTTACCAATTAGTATAAGGTCAAACGTTTTACCGAAGGCCTTACCTTCCGTGAACCGCACCGGCATCATCGAGAGTATAACTTCATGTTCAGAAAAGCAAATTAGTATGCATTTCTGTGACGGGTACCTTAACTCCATGTATGAATCACAAGGTCGACCGCCAATCCGTACTATAACGTTACCAGCGTCTGTGAGAGAAGGAAGGAAAAATCAATAGCTACACCTATCCAGTGATTCCGAAAGTCTAACCATGTTTTCGTGCAGAAAGTCCGCTGAACACTATTGACAATATGCACCATAATTCAAGGTCTGAATATTAAAGCGGAGCCTCAATCCGTTGTAGAACTTTTCCGATTCGTATAATACCAAATTTTTTACTGGAAGCCTTACATGCCGAGAAGTTCAACCCGCTGTAGGGAGTGCCTTGCTTAGTGTTCATGGAGACATATAAGTAGACATTTTAGAGACGGGCACCTTAATTTCATGGGTGAATTAGAAGATAGAGGGTCAGATCGTTTGAGATCGTTACCACTTACATTGAGAGTTGGACGGCTATGTCGATAGCCGCACCTATCCTGTCGTTCCAAAAGTCAAGCTATATATTCCAGGAGTAAATCCGTGGCAGAGAATTGGCAATGGACAGCTTAATTCACGGCACCAATATCAAATTACAATGTCCAACCGTTTGAAAACGTTACCAATTGGTACAATGTCATACTCCTTATAGCATATCTTGCCACCCGAGAACATAACCCGCAATATCGTGGGTATAACTTCGTGTGGAGAGAATGAAATTAGTATACATTTCAGTTACGGGGACCATAATTTCATGTATCAAGTGTCAAACCGATCGAGAACGTTACCCTCTTCTTTGAGAGTCGAATGGCTGTCGCAATAGCTTCACCTATTTTCTGATTCCGAGAGTGAAACCAGTTTAACCGGGAGTATATCCGCTGAAGATTATTGGCAATAGACAACTTAATTCGCGGTGTGAATATTGAAAAAGAGCGTCACACCGTGTGAGTACGTTACTAATTGCATTAAATTCCACCGTTTCACCGAATGCCTTACCGTCCGAGAAGCTCACCCGCCGTATCGATAGTGTTGATACGTGTTTAGGAAAACACAGTAGTAAACATTTTCGTGACGTCACTTTAAATTCATGTATGAATTAGACGATCGAGGGTCAAAGCGTTTGAGAACGTTGCCACCTCTGAGTGAGACGAATGGCTAAACCAATAGCTTCACCTTTCCTCTGATTCGGAGAGACTAACCAGGTATTCCGGGATAAATCAGCGGAAGAGTATTGGCAGTAGACGCCTTAATTCACGGTTGGAATATTAACGTAGAGCGTCAAACCGTATGAGAGCGTTACCAACTGGCATAAAGTCAAACGTTATAACGAAGGGCTTACCTTCAGCGAACCTGAGCGTCTTCATCAAGAGTATAAGTTCGTGTTTACGGAAGGAAATTAGTAATCATTTCAGTGGCGGGCATTTTTACATCATGTATGAATTAGAAGATCGAGCGTCAAACCGCTCGAGAATGTTGACACCTTATGTTAGGGTCGAACGGCTAATTGAATAGCTTCACCTATCCAGAGATTCTTAGAGCCAAACAAGGTATACCGAAATAAATTCGTCTTACAATATGGGTAATCAGCACCATAGTTCAACGTATGAATAGTAAAACACGTTATATTGTTGCAGAACGTTACCTATTGCTATAGAGTCAATTTATCCACCGAAGGCATTACCTTCCTAGATGCTGACTAGCTGTATCAAGATTATAACTTCGAGTTGACAGAAACATACTAGTATACATTTTAATGACGGACACCTTATTACTTATACGAATGTAAAATCAAGGGTAAAACCATTTAAGAACTTTGCCACCTTATCTAATGGTCGACCGGCTCAGTTAACATCTTCACCTTTCCTGTCATTTCGAAAGTGAAACCAGGCATTCCGGAAGTAAATCGGCTGTACTGCGTCGGATTTAGAAGTCCTACTTCTCGGTATAGATATTAAAGTACAGAGTCACACAGATGTGCAACTTTTCCTATTGGTATGGAGTCTAACTTTTCACGGAAGGCCGTACCTCCCCAGAACATGTCCCGCTGCAACGAGTGTATAACTCTGTTGCCAGAGGAAGAAATTGGTATACATTGGAGTGACGAGCAGACTCATTTCATGTTTGAATTAGAAGATCGAGAGTCAAACCGTTAGCGAACGACACTAACTTCTTAGAGAGTCGAGCAGCTGAGTCAATAGCTTCACCTACCCTGCGACTCGGAGAGTCAAACCATGTATTCCGGGAGTAAATACGCTTAGCAGTTGTGGGACTAGACAGGTCTATGTCATGGTATAAGTTTTAAGGCACAGAGTCATACTATTGTAGATCGTTACCATTTCCTATAGAATCAATCTTTTTACCGAATGCCTTACCCTCCAAGAATGTATCCCGCTGTATCAATATTAATATTTCGTGATCAAAGAATCAAATTAGTATACATTTTGGTGACGGGCTTAGTAATGTCATGTATGAAATAGAAGATTGAGGTTCAGACCGTTCGAGATCGTTACCACCGCTTTTGAGAATCGCACGTCTAAGTCAATAGCTTCACGTATCCTAGGATTCCGAGAGCCAAATTAATTACTCCGGGAGTAAATCCGCAGAACAGTAATTGCAATTGACGCCTTAATTCACGGTTTGAATATTACATGGGAGCTGCAAACCGTCGTAGGTCTTAACCAATACGAATAATGTCATTCTTTTTACCGAATACCATAACAGCCGAGAATATTAAACCGCTGTAGGGAGTTCCATGCTCGCTGATGACGGAAACAAATTAGTCGACATTTTAGCAGACGGACACGTTATTTTCATGGACGAATATCAAAACCGACAGTCAAACCGTTTCAGAGCGTTACCACGTTCTTTGAGAGTCTAAGGGCTAAGTCAATTGCTACACCTATCCTGTGATTCCGAGTATCAAACCAGGCACTCCATGAGTAAATCCTCTTATGAGTATTGGCAATAGACACCGTAATTCACGGTATATATATTAACGTGAGGAGTCAATCCTTTGTGGACCGTTACCTATTGGTACAGTGTCAAACATTTGACCGTAGTCCTTACCTTCTGTGGACAAAACCCGCAGCGTTGAGAGTATAACTTCATGACCAGAGAAAGAAATTAGTATAAATTTTAATGACGAGCACCGTCATTTAATGTTTGAGTTAGAAAATCGTGTGTCAAGCCTTTCGAGAATGAAGCCAACCATCCGTGAGGTGTGAAAGTCTATGTCAATAGCATCACCCATCCTGCGATTCCGATAGTCAAACCATGTATTATAGCCGTAAATTTGCGTTACGGTGTGGCATTGGATACCCTATTTCACGAGATAAATATTGAAATACGGAGTCAAACCGTCGTAGATCGTTACGAATTGGTAGATTGTAAAACCATTTACCGAAAGCTTAACATTCCGGGAAATAAACCTGCTGTATCGAGAGCGTATCTTCGTGTTCAGTGAAACACATTAGTATACATTATAGTGTCGGGCATCTCAATTTCGTGTCTGAATTAGAAGATCGAGGGTCACACCTTTCGGAAACATTACCACCTTCTTTGAGAGATGAGCAGTTAAGTGAATATCATTACCGATTTAAAGATTCCAAGAGTGATACGAGATATTCCGGTAATAAATTCGCTGATCCGCTTTGCAATTGACGTCTTATTTCACGGTATGAATATTGCAGTAGAGAGTCAAAACGTCGGAGAACATTACCAGTTCGTATAATGTCATTCTTTTTACCGAATACCTTATCCTGGGAGAACCTAACCCGCTCTAACGGGTGGCATGCTTAGTGTTCACGGAAACAGATTTGTAGAAATTTTAGTAGACGGACACGATGTTTTCATGTATGAATAACAAAGTGTATCATCAAACCGTTTAAGAGCGTTACCACGTTCTTTGAGAGTCTAACGGCTAAGTCAATTGCTACACCTATACTGTGATTCCGAGTATCAAACCAGGCACTCCGTGAGTTAATCCTCTGAAGAGTATTGTCAATAGACACCGCAATTCTCGTTATAAATATTAAAGTGCAGAGCCAAATCGTTGTAGAACATTACCTATTGCTATAGAGCCAAATATCTTACCGATAGCCTTACATTCGTAGATAATAACCCGCTATTTCGAAAGTATAACTTCGTGTTCAAAGAAGCAAATTAGTATTCACGTTAGTGGCGGCTGCCAGAATTTCATCTGTGAATTAGGAGACCGAGTGTCAAACACTTTGAGAGCTTTACCACCTTCTTTGGCGATCGGACGGCTAAGTCAATAACTTCACCTTGTTCATGATTCCGAGAGTCAAATGAGGCATTCCGGGAGTAAATCCGCCGAACAGTGTTGACAATAGATATCCCAATTCACGGTATGTATAATAAAGTGGAGCGTTATACCGTTTGTAAATGTCACATCTTGGTATAGACCAAACTCTATACCGACGGTCTCACTATCCCAGAACATAACCCGCTGCATCGAGAGAATAACTTCCTGTTCAGCGATGCAAGTGAGTATGCATTTTAGAGAAGGGCACCTAAACTTCACGTATGAATTACAAAATCCAGGGTTAAACATTTCGCGAACGTAACCACCATCTTTGTGAGTCGAGCGGCTTAGTCAGGAGATACATCTATCTTGTGATTCCGAGAGTGAAACAAGTTAATGCAGGAGTAAATCCATTATACAGTATTAGCAACAGACACCATATCTCACGGTTTAAATAACAAAGTACTGTGTGTCAATGCGGTGTAAGACGTTACCGATTGGTATAGAATCAAACTTTTTACCTTAGGCCTTACATACCAGAAACCTAACCCGCTGTCGCAACTGTCTTACTTAGAATACTCGGAAACAAATTTGTAGACATCATGGCAGACAAACACCTTATTCCCATATAGGAATAGCAAAATCGAGAGTCAGACCGTTCGAGAACGGTACCTTCCTATACAGTCGAACGTCTGAGTCAATAGCTTCACCCATCATGCGATTCCGTGTGTCAAACCAGGTAATCCGGGAGTGAATCCGCCATACAGTATTGGCTTTCGACGCCCTATCTCAGGGTATAAACTTTAAAGTATAGAGTTATACCGCTGCAGAATATTACCTATTGGTATAGAGTAAAACTTTCAACCGAAGGCCTTACCATCCGAGATTCTAACACTCTGCAGCGAGCGTCCTGCTTATCGATCACGGAATAAAGTGACTATACATACAAGTAGAGAAGCACCACATTTTCATGAATAAATAGCGAAGTCGAGAGACAAATAGTTCGATAACGTTGCTACCATGTTTGAGATTAGTAAGGCAAAGTCAACACCTTCACATATTCCAAGATTGCATGATTCACTCGAGATATTCGGTAGAAAATCCACTGACCCACTTTGCAAATAGACATCTTATTTCACGGCATGAATATTAAAGTAAAGAGTCAAACCGTCGGAGAACATTACCAGTTCGAATAATATTATCCTTTTTACCGAATGCCTAACCTTAGGAGAACCTAACCCGCTCTAACGAGTACGTCGCTCAATGTTCACGGAAAGTAACTAGTAGAAATTTTAGCAGACGGGCACGTTCTCTTCATGTATGAGTAGCTAAATGGAGAGTCAAACCGAGCGAGATCATTGCCACCTTCGCGGAGAGTCGTACATCTAAGTCAAGAGCTGCAGCTATCATGTGATTCCAAGAGGCAAATCAGGTATTCCAGGAGTACATGCGCTGAACAGTATAGGCAGTAGATACCTCAACTCCCTGTATAAATATTAAAGTACTCAGTCAGACCGCTGGGGAACGTTACCACTTGGTTAATCGTCATACTTCTTACCGGATACCTTGCCTTCCCAGAACATGACCCGCTGTATCGTGGGTATAACAACGGGTTCAGGGAATCAAGATTGTAGACATTTTAGTGACAGCACCTTAATTTCATGTATGGATTCAATGATCGCGTGTCAAACCGTTCGCGATCGTTACCACTTTCGTTGATGTTCGAACGGCTGTGTCAAATTCTTCACGAATAGTTGTGATTCCGAGAGTCTAGTCTGGCATTCAAGGAGTAAATCCGCCGAATAGTATTGCCAACGGAAATATTAATTCACAGTTTGTATACCGAAGTAGAGCGTCGAACCGTTTGATAACGTTACCAATTGGCCATAACGTCATACTCCGCACAGGATACATCACATTGCAAGAACTTAACCCTCCGAAGCGAGTGTCATGCTTAGTGTTTACGGAATCATATTAGTAGACATGATAGCAACGGGCACCACATTTTCATATATAAATAGCAAAATGAGTAGTAAATCCGTTAGAAAACGATGCCACCATCTTTGGGAGTCGAACGGCTAAGTGAATAGCATCATATATACTGTGATTCCGAGAGTCAAACTAGGTACTCTGGGCGAAAGACCGATGATGAGTTATGGCAATAGGCGCCTCAATTCGAGGTATGAATAATAAAGTAGAGAGTCAAACCGTGGATGAACGTTGCGTACGGTCATAGTGTCAAACTCTTTAACGAAGCTCATAACTTCTGAAAGCCTAAAGCATTATATCGAGAGTGTAACTTCGTCTTCAGAGGAAGAAATTTCATTACATTTTAGTGACGGGGACATAAATTTCATGCATGAAACAAAAGATCGAGCCTCAAACGGTTAGATATCATTATCACCTTCTGTGAGATACGAACGGCGAAGTCTACAGCTTCACCTATCCAGTGATTCGGAGTGTCAAACCAGGTTTACCAGGAGGAAACCCACTGGACACTATTGGCAATAGACACCTTAATTCCCGGTCTGAATATTAAAGAAGTTCGTCGAACCTTTTCGGGAGTTGCAAATTTGTATGAAGTCCAACACTTTACCGAAGGCCTTATCTTCCGCGAACCTCACCCGCTTCAACGAAAGCATAGCTCCGTGATTATAGAAAGAAATTGGTTTTCAATTCACTGGTAGAAAAGGTAGCTTCATGTATGAATTAGAAGATGGAGAGTCAAAGCGTTCGAGAACGTTACCGTCTTCAGTGAGACACGAACGGCAAAATCAATAGCTTCAGCTATCCTGTGATTCCGTAGAGTCATTCTGGGTATTCCGGTAGTAAAGCCGCAGATCAGTATTAGCAATCCATATCTTAGTTCGAGGACTGAATATTAAAATGGAGCGTTGCACCGTGTGAGAACGTTACAATTGCTATGAAGCTAAACATTTCTGCTAATGCTTTACCCTCCGAGAAGCTAACCCATCGTATCGAGAGTACAGCTTCGTGTTTGAAGAAACAAATTAGTACACATTTTAGTGACGGCCACCTTAATTTCATGTATGAATTAGGAAATCTGGGGTCAAACAGTTCGAGGACATTACCACCATCATTGAGATTCGAACGTCTAGGTCAAAAGCTTCAGGTATCCTGTGATTCCGAGAGACATATCAGGTAATACGGGGCTAATGCGCTGTGCAGTATAGTCAAGAGACTCCTTAGTGTACGGTTTGAATATTAATGTAGAGCGTCAAATCGTTGGAGAGCGTTTACAATTGATATAAAATCGAACGTTTCTCCGAAGGCCATGCCTTCTATGAACCTCACCCGCTTCATTGAGAGAATAACTTCGTGTTCAGTGAAAGAAGTTAGTATTCATTTCATTGACGCTCACCTTAACCGCGTGTATGAACTAGACGATCGTATGTCAAGCATTTCAAGAACGTTACAGCCTTCATTGAAAGCCGAACGTATAAGTCAATAGCTTCACCTATCCAGTGATTACGATGGTGAATCCAAGTATTCCGGGTGTATATCCCCAGCACAGTATTGGTAATCTACACTTTAATCCACAGTAAAAGGATTAAAGTGTAAAGTCAAACCGTCCGAGAAGGTTTCCAATTGGAATAAAATAAACCGTTTTACCGGAGACCTTACTCTCCGCCTACCTGACTCCCTGTGTCTGGAGTATAGCAGCGTGTTCAGAAGAAGACATTGATTTGCACTTTCGTGTCGGACGCCTTAATTTCATGTACAAACTAGCAGATCAAGGGACAAACCGTTGGAGAAAGTAACGATATTGCTTGAGAGTGGCATAGACACGTCAATAGCTTCGCCTATTCAGTTCTTCGGCTTGCCCAACCAGGTATTCCAGCAGTAAATCCGTTGAACAGAATTGTCAATAGTCACCTTCATTCAAGGTATGAATATTATACCAGAAGGTCAATCCGACGTAGAACATTACCAATTGGTATACAGTCAGTCGTATTACCGAATGCATTACCCTCCTAGAACCTAACCCGCTGTAGCGAATGTCAAGCTTAGTGCCCCCAGATACAAATGAGTAGGAATTATAGCAGGAAGCACACCTTATTTTCATATATGAATTAGAAGATCGAGAGTCTACCGTCAGAGAGCGGTCACACCTTCTTTGCACACGCACATCTAAGTCAGTAGCTTGACCTATCGTGCGATTGCGAGAGTCAGACCACGTACTCTAGGCGTAATTGCGCTGAAGAGTATTGGCAATAGACACCGTAATTCACGGCTTGAATATTAAAAGAGAGCATCAAACTGTTTGAGATCGTTACCTATTTGTATAGTGTCAAACATTTCACCATAGGCTTTACATTGCGGGAAGCCACATCTGCTGTATCGAGGGTATAACTTCGAGTTAAGGGTATACAACTGGTATACAATTTTGTGACGGGCACCTTAATGTCAAGCATGAATTCCAAAATCGAGAAGCAACCTGATCCAGAAGGTTTCCCCGCCTTTGGGAGCCGCACAGCTATGTCAATAGCTTCACCTATCCTGTGATTCCCGGAGTCAAAGCAGACATTCCGAACGTAAACCCACTGAACAGTATTGAAAGTAGACACCTTATTTCGCGATATGAATGATATTGTAGAGAGTCCAACCGTGGAAGAACATTACGTATTTGTATAGAGTCAAACCTAATACCGAAGGTCATACATTCCGTGAACATTACCTGCAGTATCGAGAGTATGACCACGTGATCAGAGAATTACATTAGTATTCATTTCACTGACGGGTACCTCATGTTCATGTATGAATTGGAATATCGATGGCCAGACCGTTCGAAAACGTTACCACCCCCTATGAGAGTCGAACGGATAAGTCCATAGCTCCACCTATCCTGTGATTCCGATAGTAAAACCACGTATTCCTGGAGCAAACACACTGAACAATATTGGTCATAAACACCATAATTGCCGGTGTGAATATTAAAATGCAGCGTCAATCCGTTTGAGAACGTTAGCAATTGCTATAAAGTCACACGTTATACCAAAGTCCTGACCCGCGGAAGAATTAACCCGTTGTATCGGGAGTGTATCTTTGTCTCCTGGGAAAGGAATTAGTGACGGGCTCCTTAAATTCTCGTGGGAAATAAATATCGACCGTCAAATCGTTCGAGATGGTTACCACTCACTTTGCGGGTTCGACCGGCTATGCCAATTACTTCACACCTCCTGTGATTCCGGAAGTCAAACCAGATATTCCGGGAGTATGTCCACTGAACAGAATTAGCAGTAGACACCTTAACTCACGGTTTGAATATTATTGCGGTACGTCAAACCGTTGTAGAACTTAAGCTATTGGTACAGTTTCGAACATTTTACTCATGGCCCTAGCTTCGGAGAAGCTGACCCGATTTATCGAGAGCACAGCATCGTGATCAGAGAAAGGAATTAATGTTTATTCTAGTGACGGGCACCTTAACTTCACTTATGAATTAGAAGGTGGAGAGTCAAACCGTTCGCGAACTTCACCACCTCTTTGAGAATCGTACGGCTACGTCAATATCGTCACCTGTCATATGATTCCGAACGACAAATCAGGTATCCCAATTGATAATTCGCTGAATATTATTGGCAATAGGCACCTTAAATCATTGTTTGATTGTCTAAGCAGGACGGCAAGCCGTGGTAGACCATTACCTATTGGTGCAGAGTGAAATTGTGTACAGAAGCTTTTCCTTCTGAAGAACAAACCCGCTGTGTCGAGCGTATAACACCGTGGTCTGAGGAACAAATTAGTAAACGTCTTAGTGTCCCGGTCTTCAATTTCCTGAATGATTTTCAGGATCGAGGGTCAAACCGTTCGAGAATGTTACCAACATACTTGAGAGTCGGAAGGCTAAGTCAATAGCTTCACCTATCCTGCGTTTCCGTGTGTCAAATCGTGTATTCCCGGAGTCAACCAGCTGTACAGTATTTGCAATAGATACCATTATCCACGGTATGAATATTAAAGTTAAGCGTAAAACCGTTTCAGGTCGTTACCAATTCCTACAAAGTCAAACGTTTTCCCGATGACCTTATCTTCCTCAAAACAAACCCGCTGTGTTGAGTGTCATGCTTATTGCTCATAGAAACAAATGAGTGGACCATATAGCAGAAGCACACCTTATTTTCATTCGCTGATGAGACAATCGTGTGTCAAACCGTTCAATATCTTTACCACCTCCTTTGAGAGTCGAACTGCTAAGTCAATAGTTTCACCTATCCTGTGGTTGCAAGAGTCGCACTAGGTATATCAGGAGTCAATCTGCTGGAAACTATTGGCAATAGACACTTGAATTCACGGCTCAATATTAAAATAGAGGGTGAAAACGATTGAGAAAGATTGCAGATGGTATAATATCAAACGCTTTACCGAAGATCTTACCCTCCGAGAACCTAATCCGCTGTATCGATTGCATATTGTCGTGATCAGAGATACAAATTAGTATACATTATAGTGACGGGCATCTTAATTTCATGTATTAAATGGAAGATCTTGTGTCAAACCATTCGAGATCGATACCACCTCCTTTGAGACTCGAACGTATTAGCCAATAGCTGCATCTATACTTTTGATACTGAGAGTCAAATCAGGTACTCCGGGAGTCAATCCACTGTACACTATTGTAATGGACACCTTAATTCACGGTTTGAATATTAATGTAGAGCGCGATAGTGATTGAGAATCTTCGTGGTCAGAGAAGTAAATTTCTGCCCAATTTTGTCAGGGGCACCTTAATTTCATGTATGAATAATAAGATACACGGACAAACAGTTCCAGAACTATACCACCCTCTTTGAGAGACGAATGACTAAGTTAGCAGCTTCACCTATCCCGTGATTCCGAGAGTCAACCCCGGAAAAATCAGAGGAAATCCGCTGTAAGGTATTGGCAATTGACAACTCAATTCAATGTAGTCAGTCAAACTGACGTAAGACATTACCCATGCGCATAAAGCAATTCCTTCTACCGATAACCATACCTTCCTAGAACCTAGCCAGCTGTGGCGAGTGTCGTGGATAATTTGAACGGAAACAAATTAGTAAGCATTTTAGCGGATAACACCATATGTGTGTGTATAAATATCAACACCGAGAGCTAAACCGTCCGAGAACGTTACCACCTTCTGCGAGAGACGAACGGCTATGTCAATAGCTTGACCTATTCTGCGTTTCCGAGGGCAAAGCAGGTACTCCGGCAGTAAATCCGCTGAACGGTATTGGCAATAGGCTCTTATATTCACGGTTTGAACGTTAACGATAGGCGACAAACTGTTGCAGAACGTTACCTATTCGTATAAAGTCATTCTTTTTACAGAAGACATGACCCTCCGAGCTCATAACCCCATGTATCGAGAATATATCTTCGTGGCCAGGGAAGCAAAATTAGTATGCATTTGAATGACGGGCAGCATAATTTGATATGTTAGTTAGAGAATCGAGGGTCAAACCGTTCATGAACGATACCACCTTCTTTGAGCGTCGAATGGCTACGTCAATAGCTTCAGGAATACTGCGAATGCGAGAGCCAAACTAGGTATTCCTGCAGGAAATTCGCTCTACAGTATTAGCAATCAAAACCTTAATTCGTGGATTGAATATTAAAATATAGCGACAGACCTTGTGAGAATGGTGCAATTGTCATAAAGTCAAACATTTTTCAAAATGTCTTATCTTCCGAAAAGCTAACCCGCCGTACCGAGATTATAGCTTCGTGTTTAAAGAAACACAGTAGTATACAATTTAGTCGCGGCACTTTAAATTCATGCATGAATTAGAATATCGATGGTCCAACCGTTCAAAAACGTTATCACCCTGCTTGGGAGTCGAACATCTAAGTCTATTGCTTTACCCCTCATGTGATTCCGATAGTCAAATCAGGCAATGCGGGATTAACTCCGCTGCAGTTTATTGGCAACTGACAACTCAATTCACGGCATGGATATTAATGTAATCAGTCAAACTGACAGAAGACATTACAAATGCGCATAAAGCAATTCCTTCTACCGATAACCATACCTTACGAGAACCTAGCTAGCTGTGGCGAGTGCATGGTTAATGTGAACGGAGACAAACTAGTAAGCATTTTAGCGGACGAACACCATATGTTTGCGTATAAATATCAACACCGAAAGTCAAAGCGTCGAGAACGTTACCACCTTCTGCGAGAGACGAACTTCTAAATCAATAGCTTAACCTATCCCGTGATTCGGAGAGTCAAACAAGGTATAGCGGAAGTATATTCGCTGAACAGTATGGCCAATTGTCACCTTAATTCACGGTATAAATAGTAACGTTGATGGACAATACGTCGGATAACATTACTAATTGGAATGCAGTCATTGTACTTCCTGATTATATTACCTTCCTGGACCCCAACCCGCTGCAGAGAGTGTCATGCCTATTGCTCATGGAATCAAATGAGAGGATCTTATAGCAGAAGCACACCTTATTTTCATATATGAATTAGGTGATCGTGTGTCAAACCGTTCGATATCTTTACCACCATCTTTGAGATTCGAATGGCTGAGTCTATAATTTCACCGATCCTGATGTTACGAGTGTCGCACTAGGTATATCAGGAGACAGTCTGCTGAACACTATTGGCAATAGACACCTTAACTCACGGTTCCAACGCTACAGTAGAGGGTGCAACCGATTGGGAAAGTTTCCAGATGGTATAATGTCAAACGTTTTACCGAAGATTTCACCCTCCGAGAACCTAATACGTTGTATCGACTGCATATCGTCGTGATCAGAGACACTAATTAGTTTACGTTATAGTAACGGGCACCTTAATGTCACGTATCAATTAGAAGATCTTAATCCAAACCATTAGAGAACAATCACACGTTCTTTAAGAGTCGAACGTCTAAGCCAACAGCTACACCTGTCCTCTGATACCGAGTTTCAAACCAGGTACACCAGGAGTAAATACGCTGAATTGTATCAGCAGTAGACACCATAAATCACGCTTTGAATATTAACGTATTGTGTCAAAGCGTTGTAGTACGATACGAATTGGTATAGAGTCAAACATTTTGCCGAAGGCCTTACCTTCGGAGGACTTATGCTGCTGTATCGAGAGTATAACATCGTGTATAGGGACACACATTATTATACAATTTAGTGACATCCACCTTAATTGCATGTATTAATTAGAATATCGAGAATTGAACCCTGAGTGAACGATGCCACCATCATCGAGAGTCGAACGGCTAAGTCAATACCTTCACCTATCCTGTGATTCCGAGAGTAATTGCAGGAATGCCTGGAGTAAATCAGCTGATGAGTATTGACAATAAACACCATAATTCACGGTATGAATATTAAAGTGGTGCATCAAATCATTTGAGCACGTTACCAATTCACAGAAAGTTAAACGTTTTACTGAAGACCATACCCTCCGTAAAATTAACCCGCTGTATCGAGAGTAAAACTTCCTGCTCACAGAATTATGTTAGTCTACATTTCAGTGACGGGCACCGTTACTTCATGTATGAATTAGAAGATCGGGCGTCAAATAGTCCCAGAACGTTACCACCCTCCTTGAGATTCGATCGGCTAAGTCAATAGCTTCACCTATCCTGCCATCCCCAGAGTCACACCAGGTAATCCGCGTCAAAACCTGCTGAACATTATTGGCATTAGACACGCAACATTACGGTACAAATTTCAGAGTGCAGAGCCCAACCTATGTCGAACGTTATGTATTGGTATAGAGTCAAACTTTTACCGAAGGCCTTGCCATCCGAGAAGACAATCCGCTGCATCGAGAGTATAAGTTCTTCTTCAGAGAAGCAAATTAATATACATTTTAGTATCGGCATCTTATTTAGCGGTACGAATATTAATGTGGACAGTCAAACCTTCGGAGAACATTACCAATTTGTATAAAGGCAGTCGTTTTACCGATTGCCATACCTACCGTGAAAATAACCCGCCGCATCGAGAAAATAGCTTCATGCTTAGGGAAACGCATTAGTGTACAAATTAGTAACAGCAACTCAATATCATTATGTATAAGAAAATCGAGTGTCATCCGTTCGCGATAGTTACCACCCTCTTTGAGAGACGAACGGCCAATAGCTTGTCAAAGTCAATAGCTTCAACTATCCTAGAATTCGGAGAGGAAAACCAGGTATTCCTGGAGTATATACGCTGAAGAATATTGTCAACAGGCACCTTAACTCAAGGTTTGAATAGTATAGCAGAGCGACAAACCTCTTGAGATCATTGCACATAAGTACAAAGTCAAGCGTTTTACCGAAGGCGTTACCTTCCGAAAACCTTACCCGCTGCATCGAGAGTGAAACTTCGGGTCAAGCGAAGCACGCTAGTATACATTTTTGAGACGGACACCTTAATTACATGCATGAATCAGATCAGGGGTCAAGCCGATTCAGAGCCATACCATGTTCGCTGAGAGTCGAACGGCTAAGTAAATAGCTTCACATATCATGTGATTCCGAGAGTCACACCAGGTATTCCGGTAGTAAATCCGCTCAGCATTATTGACAATAGACACCTTACTTGGCGGTTTGAATATTAATATGGAGCGCCAAGCCGTTTGAGATTGTTACCAATTTTTATAAGGACAAGCGTTTAACAAAAGGCCTCATCTTTCGAGGACCTGAACCACTGCATCGAGAGTATAGCTTCGTATTCAGAGAAGCAAGTAAGTATACATTTCATGGACGGACACCACAATTTGATGTGCGCATAGGAAGATTGAATGTCACCCCTGCCGAGAACGTTACCACCCTCTTTGAGGGTCGAACGGACAAGGCAGTAACCTCACCTATCTTGTAACTCCGAGAATCACACCATGTATTCCAGAAGTAAATACGCTATAGAGTTTTGGCAATAGACACATTAATTCACAGTCTGAATATGAAAGCAGACAGTCAAACCGTTCTAGAACGTCACCTGTAGGTATAGAGTCCAACATTTTACCGATAGATCAAACTTTGAAGATGCTAACCCGCCGTATAGAGAGTAAAACTTTGTGCTCAGAGGACGAAATTAGTAAACATTTTTGAGATGGGCATTTTAATTTCATTATGATCAGGAAGATCGAGTGTCAAGCCGCTAAAGATATGTTAGTCATAATTTCATAGACGTGCACCTCAGCTTCATGTATATGAATTGGAAGATCGAAAATGAACCTGTTCGAGAACGTTACCACCTTCTGTAAGAGACGAACGGCTTAGTCAATTGCTTCACCTGTGCTGTGACACCGAAAGTTACACCAGATGTTCCGGCAGTGAATGCGCTGTAGAGTATTGACAGTAGGCACTATAGTTCACGGCCTGAATATTAAAATTGAATATCAGACCGCTTGAGAACGTTACCAATTGCAATGAAGTCAAACGCTTTACCGAAGACATTACCTTCCGCGAATCTCGCCTGCATCATCGAGAGTATAACTTCGTGTTCACAGAAAGTAACTAGTATCCATCTCAGTGACGCCCACCTCATGTTCATGTATGAATTGGAAGATCGCTAGCCGGACCGTTCGAAAACGTTACCACTCCATATGAGATAGAACGGATAAGTCCATAGGTTCACCTATACTGTGGTTCCGGGAGTATAACCAGTCATTGCGGGTGCAAATCCACTGAATTATATGGGAAATTGACAACATTCTTCACGGTATGAATATATATGTAGAAAGTCACACTATCGGAATACAATACCAATTGCTGCAGAGTCACTCTTGTCCCCGAAATGATTACCATCCGAGATCATAACCCTCTGTACCCAGAGTATAACTTCGTGTTCCAGGAAACATATTAGTATACATTTTAGTGACGGCACGTTAAATTTATGTATGAATTGGAACTTGAATGATCAACCCGTTCAAGGACGTTACAACCACCTTTGAGAGTCGAACGGCTATGTCGATAGCTTCACCTATCCTGTTATGCCGATAGACAAACTAGGTATTCCTGGAGTAAATACGCTGTTTAGGATTGCCAATATACACCTTAATTCACGGCATGAGTATTAAAGTAAGGAGTCATACCGTCGGAGAACATTGCCAATTTTTACAAAATCATGCTTTTTACCGATTGGGATACCTTCGGAGAAACTAACCCGCTGAACGGAGTGTCTTGCCTAGTGTTCGGAAAAACAAATTAGTATGCATTTTCGTGACGGGCACCTCAACTTCGTGTACGAAATAGAAGATCGAGCGGCAAACTGTCCCAGAACGTTGCCGCCATCTTTGGGTGTCACAAATGGCAGTCACTAGCTTCACATATCCCGTGATTTCAAGACTCAAACCATGTAATCCAGGATTAAATCCGCTGAACAGTTATGGCAGTAGACACCCTATTTTAAAGTATGAATGTTAAGGTAGAGATTCAAACCGTCTGCGAACATTACAATTTTATATGAAGTCATTCCCTTTGCCATCGGAGAAACTATCCGGCTGCCGGTAGTGTCTCACTTCGAGCTCAGAGAAACAAATTGGTATTCGTTCTGGTAACGGGCACCATAATATCCTGTATCAACATGTTGATCAGAGTCAATCAGTTCGAGAACGATTCCACATTGTATGAGAGTTGCACGCCTAAGACAGTAGCTTTTCCTATCCTGTTATTCCAAGAGTCAAACCAGGTATACTGAGAGTAAGGCCGCTGTGCAGTATTGACAATAGACACCATAATTCACGGTATTAATGTTAAGGTACAGAGAATTATCAGACGGTCTCTCTCAATAGCCGGTCCGGTTGTCGAAAGGAATATGCCTTCGGTGACAAGTTTGACCCATAAAGAGAAATTATGACGGTTACCTCCATATGGCAACGTGGCGAAATGAAGCATCCTCCACTGATCTGCATGAAGGAACCGACGTCGCTCAGCTAGAATGCAACAATGAAAGCTCACAAGACTGGCAAGAAATATCTGCCCTGAGGGAGGAGCTGGAGGCAACTAGTGTCGGTGGTTTTACGTGCGGATCCTGCCACTAGGGCCTAATCCACATGGCCCCCATGGGCGCGAGATTGGGACACGCCCAATCAGCGCAGAGCGTGGCGCACCTAACCACGCACTTACCAATTAGCTCGTAGACTGCATGCCCTACGCGCCAACATTGGGTAGGCCCCGAGTCTTCTAAATCCCTACTGGCTCTGCAGGCCAGCGCCCGAGCTGATCTCACGTAGCTCAACCGTGAAGGATCTAACCCGTCTGAAGACGGGGTCCCCTGACCCGCGATATGGGCTTACCACTGCCCACTCGA
>NIJG01000767.1:40538-56015 GCA_002201625.1 Euglossa dilemma | reverse complement strand
TTGTGAAATAATTAATGGATCACCCTATACATCTACCAAATTATGTTAGAATTAAAATTAAATCGACAAGGAAATAGAAAATAGAATATTGTTTACCGACAAAATTAAAACCAAAAACTTTTGTTAAAAATTGTAGTTTACAGAATTACACAAAAGTTTGAAAAATGTGAAAACGGAATTAATATTTTCAATAGTAAGTTTTATCATGAAAATATTTTCCCCTGCAGTTTATTAAATATATACTGATAAAATACAATACTTCCTCCAAAATATTTAAATATTATATTCCGAGGTTTAAATATTCAAAAAGCATTTTGTTCTCTAACTTTTCCCGCTACGCAACACGCGTAATTTTATCATAATAGTCAGCATTCGACGCATCGTGAGTGTCTGCCTTAAATATAAAATTGGCTTCTGTTGTAGGCATGAAAATTAAAAAATTCGTATTATGTATCAAATCAATAACTTTTATTCAGAAAATTTACACGGAATCGCAGCGATACAATATTTAAAAAATAATATATTTCCTTTACTTTAGCAATCAGTTAAATTTCTTTCAAAAGCAACATTCCTAAACAATATTATTCGAATCAAATGAATTCTATAATCAACTTAAATCCCTCTAAAAACTTTCCTGTTATAAATACGATAACATTTCTTTTAAAAAAAAAGAAACCAGAAGAATCGTTTCCTAAGAACAAAGAATTAATCTTCTAGCTTCTAGGGGAAAAAATAAAAAGAAATATTACTAACACTATCGGTAAAAATTCACTAAAAATCGTCAATCATTAAAAAATTGTAAAAAGTTCTTATATTCCATATGAATATATTTTTTAATTTACATTGTGACAATAATGCAAACTTTTGATATAAGTTACAAACGTGTGTATAGACAGAAATTCAATGTTTCGAATTTTACAAAACAATGGTTGCGTTCTTCGGTGAAAATGTGTTACACAATTTTAGTAAATCGTTCTAGCTCCGAGTACAGCGACACATCGACGAAATTAGTTTATAGTTGCTAAAATAACATGTAAAAGAATTCGTTAGCAGGATAAACACGATATATAACGCTTGTTAAATATGGAAGATCTGATAAGAGATAAAAACGTGGCCGAAAATGACAGGGAAAAAATGAGCCGCCATGCTACAACAAGCTATTCGCGTTAGTTTTAAAACTAATAATAACCGATACAGCAGTATGTAAAGCGTACAAGAATTCATTCCATTCCCGCTGAATACATTCCATCCGAATTATTATTATCTTGCTAAACCTAGAACGGTCGATAGCTCCGCAGTCGTTGTGACTCAAAGTCGAGCCGAGTCGAACCGAGAAGAGTCGAATCAAACCGAACTGGACTGTAGTTTTGTAGCGCGTCAACGCGTAAAAAGGGCGAGTGCGAAGCGATAGATCATACCAATGAAAAGACTGTATTTTGTTTGGCCACTCTTTCACTCATTCCGATGCGTCTTCCTAATTATGTCACCCGACAACGCTGGCTAATTTTTCGCAAACCCTCGAACAGGACGAGAGGAGCAATTCGACTACGTGTAAAATTATTAATCGCGTTAACCACGAACTATATAACGCGTCGTTCCCATAACCTCTTTACGAAGATTCTATAACGATGCGATTCTATACTGCGCGTATTCGATGGTGATGAAATTTAGCTAACTTATTTCCAGGAATATTTCTAATCATATTCGCCATTGAATTTTCCCATTTAAGCTTTTATTCCATTTCTTTCTCATTTATTTAAGTTCTTTTTAATTTATTTAAGTTCTTCTTAATTTCTATTTAATTTCTTTAATTTCTTTAATTTCTATTTAATTTATTTAAGTTCTTTGTAATTTCTTTTTAATTTATTTAAGTTTTTTTTAATTTCTATTTAATTTCTAGTTAATTTATTTAAGTTCTTTGTAATTTTTTTTTAATTTATTTAAGTTCTTTGTAATTTCTTTTTCATTTATTTAAGTTCTTTTTAACTTCTATTTAATTTATTTAAATTCTTTTTAACTTCTATTTAATTTATTTAAGTTCTTTGTAATTTCTTTTTAATTTATTTAAGCTCTTTTTAATTTCTATTTAATTTCTTTAATTTCTATTTAATTTGTTTAAGTTCTTTGTAATTTCTTTTTAATTTCTATTTAAGTTTTGCATGCAAATAGTGTTTTGTATTTTTATTTTGTACAAAGGTTATAAACCGTTACTTTTACTTTTAGGTATCAATGAAGGTTACATTTACTTTCTAACAGATGTATAAAGTGTTTCACTTTAGAAACGCGTTTTCAATGAAAACGAAGTATTAGGAAATATTTCGTCGAATTTATTAATAGTAAGTATACTACAACGATAAATATGCGAGATACACGAATTCCTCATAATTCATTCTTATGTCTATGAGAACAACATGCAATACAGTCGAACGATAATAAATTAAAGGAGAAATATACGCATGTGCATGCAGGTTTACTTCGAGTTTTTCTCGTTCCCTTTTTTTTTTCTTTTGCTTTGGATGTTTAATTTAAATATTGCGTTTATTTTGCAGGATGTGGAATTTCGAAAGAAATAAAAATGCCGTTTAAACAATTACAGTAGAGCAACTATGGTGAAATAAAATATATATTCGTGTAAAAGGTAAATTGTTAAGGCGATACAGATATATCAGAAGAAATTTTATTATATTTTCCCTCTTGCTTCAATCGGGCTGAGGAAATTTTTTCTTGTCTATCATGATTCATTGCAATTATTTATGTAACGAAAGTAAGTCATAGTCACACACCTTCCATCTAAATAACAGAAATTGCAGATAGTTTTAATCATGGTATCATATGATTTGTTTAATTTATCAATAATTTTAGGAGCCTTGACGAATTGTTAGAAGCAAATAAGAAAGTAATTAAACATGAATAATAATTAAAACAATACAAAATAAGGTATGATATGAAGATTTGACTAAATTTTTCAATTATAATTTATAATTCTCTGCAGAGAACACAAATTAATAAATTTAGGAATATATTTCATTTTATATCAAGCTAAGATATAATTCTCTGACAAGGTATTAATTTTTATTTTTATAATTTAGTCTGTTAAAAGCAAATGTAATAAAATAGCCATTTTAACTGATTTTAATCCTGTTTTTTTAATATAGTGTCACGTTTCTTGCAGAAAGATATATTCAAAAATATCTGTGAATGTTTTGAAAAATGCTTTTAAGTCCTGAATAAATCCAAGGAAATGGATAGATGTTTAATTATAATATATGATTCAATACATAGTCGTAATGCTTCAAAAATACAATAACAATGATAGTTTCTACGTTACGCAATTATTATGTAATACTACATTAGTTTTTGCTTTATGTTTTCCCTAAAACATTCCTTGAGGAATGAAACTGAGCAATAAGCAAAAAGCAGAACTCTTAAAATAATATCAAAGCAAGTGAAATATGATTCAATGACTTTCAAATATTATCACAGGCTCAAATAGCACAAAATAAGCTAAAAATTTCACAAAAGGAGTAAAAAGACCTTAAAATTAATTCAGACACGTTGAAACTAACCACGACATTTTCAATTTGGACAATTTCAAGATTCATGGATTTTATAAACAAATATTTTTGATAAATGTTTCATGAGAGATCAATTTTTATAAATTAATTGATCGCAATTTTCCTAATCTTGGAAGCCTCGACAAAATGTTAATATGCAAAGAAAATATAAGAAATATTAGAAGAACTGATTGACATCTTTGTTCTATGGAGAATTTTACAAAAAAAGAAGATGAAAATGAAAAATAAAATATGAAAACGTGTAATGTAAGATAAACGAATTTCTACAGCGATAATACTGCGCATGATAATCGATTTTGAGATAAAAACAATTGCAATTCTGTCGTATTTTCCTTTATTCGAACGAAATGGAAAAAAACAGCGCTCGTTAAGAGCAGAAAACGAAGACACGATATGTAAATAACAAAACGCATGGTGTCGAAATCGAGGAACTAAAATTATTAATTTAGTAAAATCAGAACCACGCTATTGCGTTTAGTATAAATAGAAAATCGCGAAGAAATCGTAATAGAAATCGGAGAATAGCGTTTGTGCCAGCAACAAATCACAAGAAATGGAAGAATCACGTTTTGCACAGGCAGAAAATTGCAAGGAAGGGAAATCGAAGAAATGTAGTTTACACTCGGCTGAAAATCGTGAGAAATCGAAATTGAAATCGAACAACTACATTTTACAGGAAAAAACAAATCGCAAAAAGGTCAAAAATAAACTCGGTTTCTAAGGTAACTAAAAAAATCACGTAATTGAAAAATTACAAAAATTCAGAATCGAATAAATTACCTCGTACAAGAAGAAAAGTACGTTTACCTAACAATATTCGTAAGTATAAATTTTCACAAAATTTTATTCCACGCTATTTATCGAATAAAGTAAGCAATCACAGTGAAACTATTCGACGCTGATAAAATATCCTTTAAATTCTTTGTGCAGCACAAAGAAACAACTTGAACTAACGTAAGAAAAATTTTGCAGGTTTCGAGCAACTAAATTCGACGGATTTACACGAAGAGAGGATTAAAACGTGGATAAACGAAGAAGATAAAAATCAAAGGAGCTTGGTAAACAACGAAATAAATTAAAGAAAAGAATTCCGCTGGCGGAACGTGCGAAAATTGACAGGACTATATTATATATCGCAGAAAGTATACTCGAGGAATTCCGAAGCGACTATTTATTAAAATATCCGTATCGCAGCATCGGAGTGTTCTACTCGATCAAAGTACTTTGCGGATAACTGATAAGGTACTCGATTCTTGCACGGTTCACTTACATAACAGTGGGCGTGTACTGAAAATTAGATAATCAACGTGGTCGGACGGGATTTTTCAAGCAACGCGAAAATAAGCGTGGAAATTTGTCTAACACCGTCGTCCGCAGAGAAGCGACGACGACGACTACCACTTCAATGGAAACGCGTCTGTGTGCGGTCAAGACAAACCGATGTACCACGAAGTGGAGAGGAGTCTTCAGCTTGAATCGATTGAAAGATAAAGCTAAGCTTAAATGTCACTAACATCTCTCGTATCAACGAGAGAAGCTCGAAAGAAAAATTCGAAAAATTCACGTTAATTAGAAGAAACGCGATCACTGAGAAAAAAAGAACTCGATAGAGGAAAACGCACCTTCGTCGAGAGACTCGCAGAATTATCAAAAGGATAATAATTATCGTGCCCTTATCGCTTCGATAGAACGTATCCGTGAATCACTGATTTGGTCGGCTAATTAAAGCATAATACGGTCGGTTCGCGAGCAAGGTACGCCGAGGAAAAACAAAGTTGATATAATGTAAAAGAACGAGACACGTCACCATCGGTTCAACAGTTGCGATCGAGTTCGCTTGTTCCCCAGGCGGTAAACGTTTCACGGCATGGTTCGTGAGAATGGCGAAAAAGAAAGGGTGATCGTGTTATAATTCATCCGTCCACAATGCACGGTAACGTTTCTTTTTTTTCTCTCTCTCTCTCTCTTTCTATTTTTTTTTTTTTTTTTTTTTTCGTTTTTCGACATGTATTTCGTAATAAGTTAACGTACGATTTTGTTCGTTAATTAATCACACGCTGCGTTGTTATCTCTTCAAGTTCACACGAAAAGTGGTCGGAATAAGATATCGCCTATTATTAGATTCGCTATTTCAGGATCTTGAATACTCTCCAGCACTCTCTCACACTGCTCCGGACACCATTATAAAACGCGATTCTCGCGTGCAAACGGGAAGAACTTTTGGAAACCGGTATTACATGGGGAAGACACAGGGATCACCAAAACACAGGTCCGCTGGGACAACACCTTTAAAATCATCGGAGACAAACGGAACACGGCGTCTAAATACGCAAGCAGCCAGACGCAGCAATGTAGCACAGGAAAATAGCAGAAGTAACACTCTCGGTCGGTAACTTCGAAACACCATAAAGCACCACATAAACACGTAACTCGTAAGAATGTTGGAACACGGTCGGAGGATACGTAGGCGAACAGGGAAAGGAAAGATTGGAAAAGAGTTAAACGAGAATGTGGAATGCGATGAAAGGGCCGAAGAACGTGAAACAAATAAACTGCCACGGCACGGATAAGACGAATCGATGAGCCGAGCAACGAATGAACGAACGACCGATTAGAACGCACTTCAAATGTTGCAGATGAACATTAGCATCGACACGAGCGGCACATATTACGGAATCGTTCTCTGTTACGATGCTATCAGAATGCATGGTTTCACTGTTGTACACTTCGTAATACCACTGTATAACTGTTTAGGCTTAGAACACAGGTGCAGCATACTCGTTTCCTCTCTTTTTCTATTACCCTCCTCCGTGTTTATCCTATCGTAGGAATAAACAGAGAATAAAACGGAGAAGAGAAGGGGGCGAGGGAGAGAGAGGAGAAAAGGATAGGGACGCGTTTTGTAATGTAACAAATTAACCACATACGCGAGAACATATGCAAGAGAACGAAAGGGACACGTTACGTACATTTACGCATATTGTTCGAAGGAAGATAAAAGAAAAGGTTCGCGTATACGTATACAAGGATACGATCCGTGTATATGTGTCTCTGTATATGCGCGCGCGTGTCTACGTATATGTGTATATGTGTGTATTCGTTAGTGTGCGCGCGTAGGTGAGCGAGAGAAAGAAAAGAAAAGAAAAGAACCTGAAGAAATATGTTTAGGCAATTTTCCCTCGTGCACCAGCATTTCGTTTTCCTCGATCACTGGGTCGCTTAAGGGTCCCTTACACCCCGTGCTCGAGCAGTTTAACACGACCGGGAGCGTATCGGTTAAGTTTCACCACACATTTCTCTTCTCTTACCCGAACTAGTCCGTGGTATATCCCAGTGCGGCGGCGACGGTGATTAAAAAACACTCGCGTCTTACATTCGCGCCCCAACGAGAAGGGTAGTCGAAATCGTACGGTCAGTCCAACGTTTTCAGGGCCGCCAGGTTAACGTCACGAAATCCACCGACACAACCATAGATCCAAACGGTGGACGGACGGACGTAAGGACGGACGGCTGGCTGGCAGCAGGCAAGGCGGAATCACAGAGAGGCCCGGGGGAGGGGGCAGTGAATGCCGCGGGGTGAGGGTACAGTTCCTGGGCACGGGGCAGGTGGGGTCATAAGGGACCGGGGACGTATGAGCTGGAGTGGGGTGAAAACGAACGAGAACGAGCGAGCAACCGAACCGACCGACGACGTAGCGTCGCGGGGGACGGAGGTCTACGCTAGCTCAGGACCGTTTTATTCTGGTCCCCCAGGTGCCACCGTTTTTACTTCCACACGGATTTTCATATTTTATCAACGCATTTACCGATATCCACTTAACCATCCTTCCATCCTCCATCGTTTCTTCACATGTAAATTATATTTAGATTAAATTAAGAGGAAATACAGCACGATCGGTTTGCACGTTAACGGCATGTCGAAGAGAGATACATACATATAACCCTAAAGCTCCTCGCGACTTAAAGGCGATAGTTTATAAACGAAATCTAGTATACATTGTAGCTGTATATGTCTTTCGAGGTTTTAGAGTTGTGTGTTGCTTTGTATAGCAGAGTGCTGGATTCTGTTCGATTGTGCAAATCGAATTTTCTTTTGTTTTGTTACGATGAATGTTTTTACTTACGCTTTCATTTCTAATTCGGATTTTTCATAGGAAATGGATGGTATTTAGTTGGGTAAGAAGATTGGGAGAGATAGGAAATTAACTAGCAAACGAATGGAATTATAGAATTGTTAATTCGATTATTTACTGTTACACGTAGGGATGTTTAAAAGTAAATTTAATTAATGTAAAGTAATTTGGTGTTACGTATCACGTGAAATAAATGAGAAAAACTACTCTACCTGTATTTTCCAAGTATACTTATTATAAAACACACATACACATTTGTAACATAACGTTTTCTCAATTTATTTCTCAGCCAATAAAACAGCATAACTACCTAATTTTATCTTTTTTATATTATCTTTATTTCTAGGTATAGTTACTTCGTTATTACCATATATATTTTATATTATCTTTATATCAAGAAAAATCGGTTTACATATAAATTTACGTGTATATGCGCACGCGCGTGAGCTAGTATAAAGATTCCTGGGAAATAATTTCTGATAAGATTCTTTTGGAAATCGAGACGTAAGTAAGTTAAATGTGCTAGTATAAGGATTCCTGGGAAATATTAACTCTTTGCATTTCGCTATCCCTTCTCAGAGAACATTGAAGTTTATTAGTGATTAAGATATCAAATAATAACAACTTTTGGAGAAATGTACGTTTCCCTGAGGTTTTCTCTGGAAATGGCAGAAGAAATGAAGTCGAGATATAGTAAAATTACTAAGATATATAAAAAAAGAACGCGATCATCAGCATCTTTCGGAGTGCAAAGGGTTAATTTCTGATAGGATTCTTTTAGAAATCGAAGCGTAAGTTAGATCTGTGTGTATGCGCATGCGCACAGGCTAGTATAAAGATTCCTGGGAAATATTAATTTCTGATAAGATTCTTTTAGAAATCGAGACGTAAGTAAGTTAAATCGGTGTATATGTGCTAGTATAAAGATTCCTGGGAAATATTAATTTCTAATTAGAATCTTTTGAAAATCTATGCGTAAGTAACTTAAATCGGTGTATATGTGCTAGTATAAAAATTTCTGATAAAATTCTTTTGGAAAACTCTGCGTAAAGTAACTTAAATCGGTGTATATGCGCACGCGCACGAGCTAGTACAAAGATTCCTGGAAAGTATTAATTTGTAATAAGAATCTTTTGAAACTCAAGGCGTAAGTTAAATTAATTTCCAATAAGAATCTTTCAAAAATCTAAACGTAAGTAAGTTAAATCGGTGTATATATGCTAGTATAAAGCNGATAGAATTCTTTCGGAAATCGAAACGTAAAGTAAGTAAAATTAGTGTATATATGCTAGTATAAAGCTTCCTGAGAAATATTAATTTCTAATAAAATTCTTTCGAAAATTGAAACGTAAAGTAACTTAAATCGGTGTATATGTGGTAGTATAAAAATTTCTGATAGAATTCTTTCGGAAATCGAAACGTAAAGTAAGTAAAATTAGTGTATATATGCTAGTATAAAGCTTCCTGAGAAATATTAATTTCTAATAAAATTCTTTCGAAAATTGAAACGTAAAGTAACTTAAATCGGTGTATATGTGGTAGTATAAAAATTTCTGATAGAATTCTTTCGGAAATCGAAACGTAAAGTAAGTAAAATTAGTGTATATATGCTAGTATAAAGCTTCCTGAGAAATATTAATTTCTAATAAAATTCTTTCGAAAATTGAAACGTAAAGTAACTTAAATCGGTGTATATGTGGTAGTATAAAAAAGTCTAACAAAATTCTTTCAAAAATCTCTGTGCAAAGTAACTTAAATCGATGTATATACACACACACATGCTAGTACAAAGATTCCAGGTAAATATTAATTTCTGCTAAGAATCTTTGGAAAATCTCTGCATAAGTAACTTAAATCGGTGTATATATGGTAGTATAAAAATCTCTGATAGAATTCTTTCGGAAATCGAACCGTAAAGTAAATAAAATTGGTGTATATATGCCAGTACAAAGATTCCTGGTAAATATTAATTTTTACTAAGAATCTTTGGAAAATCGAGGCGTAAGTAATTTAAATCGGTGTGTACGGCACTGCATCGGGCACAAGCAAACTCGCTGCCTTTGCGGCTGGGTAGAAGGGAAGAGAAGGGTTGGGTAGGGAAGAGTAGAGAAATGAAGAGAAGGGGCGGAGGGGCTGTGAATAGTACGGGTAGGGATGTCGGCCGTTGGCGGAGGAGGGTATATGGTTGATCCTGGCCGCGCACATACGAAAGTGCAACAGAGACACGACGAACGTGCGAACGAGGAAAAAGGAACGGGATAGTGCAAGAGCCCGGCAACGATGCATTACTGGCATACGCATGGCAACGTCGCAAAAGGCTTCATGGACGCCAAGCAATCCACCAACACACAAGTGTACGGAGAACGGCAGACCAGAGAAGGAAAGAATCCCGTTTTACCGAGTTGAAGGAGATAGAAAGAAGGGCGGCGAAGGGGGGCAGGGAGGAGCAAATACACGAGAGAATGAGAGATCTACCGAGTCTTAAACAGGCTACGAAGTTTTCCACCGATCTCTTGAGATTTCAGAAAAACGTTTGACATATTCTAAATACATTCGTATACGTGCACGTATTTATATACGCACGCGTAAATGTGATGTAGTTCATCTAATATCGCTTTATGTTTCCTATTGTTCATTCAACGTTGTACTGTGCTAGTCACAAAGCATATTATTTCTCCTACATTTTCACCAAAAATATATCAAATTTTACTGTACCTACGTTCCTATCGAAAACGTGAATTTTTATGAAACGCAGAAAAGTTGGAAAGAAAAGGAAATAACGTAGTAATCTTAAAGTTTCGAATTTATTTCGAATTATAATCGAAATTTGGTAAACTCTGGGTTTAAAATGTTACCTACAGTATAAAAACTTATGACGTAGATTAAAGTTAATGGAAGTGTTGCTTTGTAATGGATACAAGCGTTTGAAAATTCGAGTATCGAAAGAGAGTTGTTTCTGCAATCGCGAAATTACATCGCCCACTGTAAATTTGAGAATCTACTCTCAGATAAACAAAATATGGTATCTGTAGGACCAGGTCCAAACACCAAGAACCCAGGGGCGTAGACTGCACGAGTTGCTTTCTTTATGTACCATTTCTTTATTATCAGACCAATCTCGATGCGGAATTATCATCTTTCTCGTTTTTTTGCTCGGTTAATACGTGTACACGGTGTTGGCGGTATTTAAAATATTACCAATCGATACATTACGCTTGTTGTACCGAGAAATAATAACAGAAGTGAAACTGTAAAACAATAACACTGATTACTCGATGGCGAAAGGGTGTGGCAGCGCCATTGAGTCGTTACACGCAGGAATAGAGCAAGTAGTGGGATAATACGTGCGATTGCGTATATTTGTGTGCGCGCACGCGTACATATATATGCATGTAAGTGAATAAGCGAGAAAGTAAGAAAGAAGGAACGGAGATAAGTGAAACGAAGAAAGAAACGACCGAAGCGCAAAAGAAACAGATAGAATAAGGAGCGAGATGAACGTAGAAAAAGAGAAACAGAAATGAAGAGAGAAAGAGAAAGAGGGAGAAGGTAGAAGTGGCGGAAACTCGGAGCGGCGGAGTGCGGATGGGGACAAGGATGAACCACCTTAAAGGGGATAGCATGAATCATAAGTAATCAATATTATACCTACGACCGATATAGAAAAATTTTGAACGACATTTAACTTTTGCAATATCCAAAAGCACCTGCAATTTGCAAATTTTATTTTATTTCCCAATCATACCCGTGATCAAGATAATTAAGTATCTTTAACGGGAAATATACATCAGATGAAATATTATTGTAACTATTTTAAGGTATTTTTTATTAACAATGAACTTGTACCAGGGGCTTGAAATTTTGTATACGGATTTTTAAGGTTTTCAGATTATTTTGGACGATTGTGAAATATAGTTGAGTAGCTTCATAGTTTGGATCGCTCTCTTTAAGTACAGAATTTGTATTTATCGGTATTACTAAATGTTAAACCGAATTGATGTAAATTAAATTCCTAATATTTAACGATGATCGATGATCCAAAGCAGTGAAAATATGTAAACCGTTTATTTGGTGTATAGTAATTAATTACCAAATTAGAAAGCGCGATAAAATAATATTTATAATATAGATTCTAAGATATAATCGTAACTGAGAAAATAATTCCAATATCGTTGTTTTTATAAATAAATAAGTTTTTTTCGTGTAATTTTGTATTATATTTAATCTTAAAAATTGTAAAATTTCATATTTACTGTAGAGAAATTTCTAAAATAAAAATAATTTAAATGTGAGAAGATAAGTTATTAATTTAAAGATATTCTTATTTTAAATATAGCATTCAACTTCTGACTATATACGTTACTAGTAACATTTTTATAATACGAAAAGCCATGTTATTAATTTTTGCAATATAATCAAATGCTAATTAATAAAAATTGTATAATAAGTTGCTTACAGTTATTTCGCTATAAGCACAATTTTGTCGTATAATACGAATATTACAAATATCGTTATAAAGTTTTTAGATACGTCATAATAGTTTATTACGATCGCAAGTTGTACTCAAAGGATAATATAATCTTTAACGAGTAACAAAATTTTAATTATATATAATAATATTCACGTTCTATATTTTACAAATTTGTGTATTGCAATACTACAAACTATTTATTCAAATCAATTAATTCTATATATTATAATTGAGGTATAATAAATACCATTTAACTGTATTAGTACTTAGGTTGTAATATTTCAATAGCTTATGATGTTATTTTTGGTATTTTTCAATTTAATTGTGTACACTTTTATTTCATATTGAATTTGAGATATTCAGTTGTAATATTATTTTCTAAGTAATATTAATATTCAGTAGATGTACATAAATATAACATAAAGAGTTATACTAAACTATATTTTAATAAATATTCCAGAACACATAATAATTATTAAAAGAAATATCTGACAGAAAAATTTATTTATTAAAATCTAAAAAGAGAAGAATACATTATTTTATATGTGCTCTTTGTCAGCTCTTTAATTGCTATACTAGCACTAATTACTTATTACAAATTAAAACTTCTTGAAATCATTTTATATTATTATTTTTTATCTCTTACTTTTTGATAACTTTTTTACCTTATCTTTCTTAGTATTTTTTTTAACATATTACTCGGTTTATCTTGATTTGTAAGACATTTTTGGTAAGATAACGTGGTAGGATAAGTAATAATTATACCTTTCATGTACATATATACATTCATAATTTATATTATTTTACAATCTTAAGCAGACATATTTATTTTTGTGTTAAATTGTAATGGTTGACTTGAATGCAATAGGCCAAATATTTCAGATAATACGTTAAGGGCAGCTACATCTTTTGCCTCTGCAATAGTTTGTCCAAAACCTATAAGTATTACCAATTAATTATTCGTTATATAATACTTATTTTTTTTTAATATTTAAAGCTACTACCTGAACCCAAGTATTCTTTGTTTGCATAAATTCCAACATGATAGGAACATAAAAGTGTGTTTTTTCCAGCTTGTCCAATAAGTCTTGCTTCTATAGGTGTGTTTCTTTCCTTAGATATCATGTCATTTAACATCTCAAATGGTTTAGCTGGACACCATATTTCAACTAGATCTTTGTTTGCTAATCCTGCTATTAAAAAGTCTCTAACAAAAGTAGCTGCATGATCAACATTAACACTTTCTGCAAGTGCTCCTACAAGTGCTATGAATGTTTGTGCCAATGTTTCTTGAGAGATAGGATGTTCCTAAACAATATATAATAAAATTATTAGTTTACGATTATATGCAATGTGCAAATTACTATTAAAATAAGTAAATTGTATACAAACTTCGGTTAAAATAATGTCTTTTGTTCCAATGTGTAGGGATGCTTTAGCTAACATTTCTTGGGACAAAAGATAGTCATGAAATGCCCTAAAATACAAATATATTTATAAATATGCAATGTATAATTAAATAAGTGAAATATTTTAAAAATAATACATTTTATGAAACATTATTACACTTTGATAGTAAATAAGTATTATTTGTGATCAAGTAATTTAGTACTGCTTTACATTTTACATTTCGCATTATTAGAGTACAAAAATATTTTAATCATTTAATTTTCATAAGTAAATAATAAATTATTGTAGTGTTACCTAACAAAATTTGTGTAGTAGTGTTTAAGAGCATAGAAATACTATTAGTAGAAATATATATATACAAAGGTAACATATAGTGATATAATAAAATTGTTTATATCCAAAAATATCCTTTTATAACTAATTGATTATTAAAGAGTAATATATCATTACTGCACATACTCACAAGATATATAATATATTATATTTCACAAAATTAGATTAAATTTTCATTTTTTGAAATATTAACATTAAATTATAATGATATTTAAGTATATTAAAAAAAAGTTTAATGAACTTAATTAATTAAAACTATTAACAACATTAGTATGACTATATATACATATATATCTCATAATATAAGATAAAATTATCCAACATTTATATCTTATTAGTTACTAAATTATTAACACTCCATAATGAAAAGATGTTCAAAATTCTAACTAGTTCACATAAAATGAGTCATTCTTAAATCTTTAGTCGTATTTATAATATAAATTTTTATAATAATTCATATATAATTGTATTTCATACGTACATAATACCAGCTTCAGGAACACGCGGTAAATTTTGACTTAAATATTTTTTTACAATTGTGGAAGTTATTTCTTTTCCACTTTTAATAAGTTCTTCATTATCTTGCATATCCAATTTAGGATCATCTATTCCCATACTTTTCTGTTTTTCTAATTCTTCTAAGATATATGATTTATGTATAAATGCTTGGTTTAATTTATCAATATTAAATTTTTCTGTAAGTCTTTGATTAAATGCATATATTTCTGCATTCCTATTCCACTCGATGAAATTGCTACGTTTTGGTTCAGGTTGAGGTCGTAATGCCTTTTTTCTTCGAGTTATTTCTTTTTGAGTTGGAGATACCCATCGTTTGATATACCTACAATCTATATGTACAATTAAGGGACTATCTGTATCTTTTCATATAATTAATATTGTCATAATATTTACCTTCATAATTTATATACTTTACACTTGTAAGATTTTTTAAATGTAATTGTAACCTGTTCATATTTTTCTTTCACAAGAAATATAATGTAAAATTTTGCAAAATATTGATTTCAAAATGTTGATTTTACCTTACAGGTGAATTGTTTCTGTTAATATCATAAATATAATTTAATACATTACAATTATTCAGTTATAATGTTTGCAATGTATTATTGACAACAAGAACAGCTTCCATAATCATAATTGAATATTGCCTTAAACTATACTTATAAAGAATCGACACGTTACTATAGTGTTTTAAATGTTACCAACTAGAGTAACATTTAAGACTAAGCATATTGCTAGATTATAATACAATAAATGACAAATTTCTCAATCATATTTTAATAAAAGAATTCACATATATAAACTGTAAGACAAAATTATTCTAATAATTACTTGCAATTTATTGACCAAATTTATTAACTCAAGAATATAATTAAACATGAAAAGTAAATGTAAAAATTTTATCAAAATAATGTAAGACGTTATTTATATACAAAAAAAAATAATTGTATACAATTATAATAATAAAAAGTAAATTAAAAAATGTACAATATATATTTTATATATATATGAAATTTATATTGTATATTTTTCTTTA
>NIJG01000765.1:49516-70268 GCA_002201625.1 Euglossa dilemma | reverse complement strand
CTTCTACTTCATACATGTAGTTAAGGTGACTGTCACTAAAATATCTAATAATTTGCTTCTTCGAAAACGAAGTTATACTTTTGATAGTGCGAACGGACTTGTCGGAAGGTACGGCCATCTGAAAGAAATTAATTCTATTGACATAGGTAACGTTATACAGCGGTTTGAGTCTGGTCTTTAATATTCACAACGTGAATTAATGTGTCCGTTGCCTCTTCTCTACAGGGAATTTACTCCACGTGCACCGGGATTGGCTCTCGGGATCACGAGGTAGCTGAAGCTATTGACTTAGCCGTCCGACTCTAAAACATGGTGGTTACGTTCTCGTACGGTTTGACTCTCGATTTTGCTATTTATACTTGGAAATAACGTGTCTGCCTGCTGTAATGGACACAAGTTTGTTTCCGCCAACGTTAAGCAAGGCAGTCGCTATAGCGGGTTAGGTTCTCTTACGTTGAGGTACTCGGTAATGGAATGAAAATATACGGGTTGGTAATGTCCTTCGACAGTTTGACTCTCGAATTTAATATCCTTAGCGTGAATTATGGAGTCTATTGCCAATACTGTTCATTGAATATAATCATGGAATACCCGGTTTGGCTCTCAGTATCACAAGATAGTCGAAGCTATTGACTCAGCTGTTCGGCTCGCAAGGAAGATGGGTACGATCTCGAAAGGTAAGACAATCGATCTTCCAATTCATATATGAAAATAAGGTGTACATCTGCTATAATGGTTTCTGTTTGCAGTAAGCATGTCACACTCTACAACGCGTTAGGTTCTAGGAAGGTAATGTACTCGGTAAAATGAATGTCTCTATACCAATTGGTAATTATCCCCTACGGATTGGCCTCCTCCTTATGTATTCAAACCGTGAATAAAGGTGTCTATCTCCAATACTCCTCTGCGGATTGACTCCCGGATTTCCTGTTCGAATCTCGGAATCACAGGGTAGGTGAAACTATTGACGCAGCCGTTCGACTATCAAAGAATGCGGTAACGTTCCGGCAAGGTTTGACCCTCGACCATGCAATACACACATGAAATTAAAGTACCGGCACTAAGTTGTATACAATCGTGTATCTCTAAACACGAATCTATACTCTCGATACGGCTGGTTAGCTACTTGGACGGTGAGGCATTCGGAGAAATGTTTGACATTACAGTAATTGTAACGCTAGGTCACGGTGTAACACTCTATTTTAATATTCAGTCCGCGAATTAAGATATTTATTGCCAAAGCTGTACTGCCCATTTATTCTCGGAATATCTCGTTTGACTTTCTTAATCACAGCATGTACGAAGCTATTAACTTAGCCGTTTGAATCTCAAGGAAGGTCGTAATTTTCTCGAACAGTTTTAGCCTTGATCTTCTTAATCATAATGAAATTAAGGACCCCGACACTAAAATGTGTACCAATTTAATCCTCTGGACACGAAGTATTACACCCGATGAAGCGGATGTAGTTTGAGGAAAGTACGGCCTTCGCTAAATCGTTTGACATTATAAGAATTGGTACGTTTCTCAACTGGTTTGCCACCATATTTTAATATTCAATCCATGAATTGAGGTGTCTGTTGTCAATAGTGTACACTGCATTTACTGTCGGAATATCTGGTTTATCTTTCGGAATCACACGATATGTGCAGCTATTGACTGTGCCCTTCGCCTGTCATAGAAGGTGATGACATTCTCGAACGCTTTGGCCATCAATCTTCACTTTCATGCATGAATTTAAGGTTCCCGTCACTGAAATGAATAGTAGTTTCGTTTTCTGAACACGAACTTGAACTCTCGATTCTGCGGGATAGGTTTACCGAAAGTTAGACCATCGGTAAATAGTATGACTCTATGCCAATTAGTAATATTCTTGGACGGAGTGACCTTATACGTTTATATTCGTTTTGCGACTTAAGGTGACTATTGCCAATACTGTACAGCGGATTGACTCCAGGAATACCCGACTTGGCGATTGGAAACACAGGATAGATGAATCTATTGACATATCCGGTCGACTCCCAACGAAATTGGGAATGATCTCATACGAACTGACACACGATCTTTTAATTCATATATGAAAATAAGGTTTGCCTCTGCTATAATGTATAATATTTTCTTTCCGTGATAACTAAGCATGACTCTCGCTACAGCGGGTTAGAATCTAGGAAGGTGATGTGTTCGTTAAAAAGAATGTCTCTATAGCAAGTGGTAATGCTATCCGACCGATTGAGCTTCTACTATAGTATTCATGGCGTGAATCAAGGTGACCATTGGCAATAGTGTATAGTGGATTCACTACCGGAATACCTGATTTGGCTATCGGAATCACAGGATAGATGAAGCTATTGACTTAGCTGTTCGACTTCCAAAAAAGTTGGTATCGTTTTCTACCGGTTTGACTCTCGATTTTGCTATTTATACATGAAATTGTGGTGCCCTTCTGCTAACATGTCAACTAACTTGTTTCGTGAACATTAATCAAGACAGTCGCTACAGCCAGTTAGGTTTTCGGAAGGTAATGTATTCGGTAAAAAGAATGGCCTTATACGAGTATATAACGGTCTGCAACGTTCTGACGCTTTACGTTAACAATCAAACCCTGAATTATTGTGTCTATTGCCAGTACTGTGTAGCGAATTTACTCCCGGAATACATGGTTTGATTTTTAGAATCTTGGAATAGGTGAAGCTATGGATTTAGCCGTGGTAACATAAGATGGTAGTTACGTTCCCAAGCGGTTTGACCCTCAATTGCATCATTCATACATGTAGTTATGTTGCCCGTCACCGAAATGAATTCTAATTTCGTTCTCTGTTCACGGAGTTATACACTCGAACCTGCGTGTTACCTCCGAAAATCTAACCTGCTGCATCGAGAGTATTCATTCTAGTGACGAGCACCATAATTTTGTGTATGAATTAGAAGATCGAGGGTAAAACCGTTCGGAAACATTACAGCCTTCTTGGAGAGTCGAACGGCTACGTCAATAGCTTCACCCATCCTGTGATTCCTAGAGTCAAACCAGATATTCCTGGAGTAAATTCGCTAAAAATTATTTGCAACAGGGACCTTAATTCACTGTTTGGATATTAAGGTATGGCGTCACACTGTTGTAAAACGTTACCTATTCATATGGAGTCAAACGTTGTACCGCAGGTCTTACCCTCCGTGAAGCTAACCCTCTGTGTATAGTGCATTACTACGTCTTCAGAGAAGCAAATTAATATACGTATAAGCGATAGCACTCAAATTTCATGTGTGTATTAGAAGGTCGAGTGTGAATCCGATGCGGACAGCTACAACTCCCATTGAGGGATGAACGGCTAAGCCAATAGCTTCATCTATTCCAATCTTCCAAGAGTCAAATGAGGTATTCCGGGAGCAATTCCGCTGAACAATTTTGCAACAGACACCCTAAATTACGTCAAGAATATTAAGGTTGAGAGTTAAAACGTCGAGGAACATTCTCAATTGGTAGAAGTTCATTCTTTTTACCCAATACCTTACCTTCCGAGAACGCAAACCGCTGCAGTGATTCTCATTAATAGTTTTCAACTGTTCAAATTAGTAGACATTTTAGCAGACGGATAAATTAATTTCTTGCTTGAACATGAATATCTATTTTCGAATTGTGCGAGAAGGTTGCAGTCTACATCGAGAGTCTCGCAGCAAAATCCATAGCTACACCTGTCCTGCGATATCCAGGGTCAGACCATGTACTCCGGGAGTCAAACCACAGTGCAGTGTTACTATTGGACACGATAATCCACGATGTGATTATTAATCTAGGGTGTCAAGTATTTGTAAACCGTCATGTATTAGTATAGTTTCAAACTCTTTATCGTATTCCTCACCATCCGAGAAGCTAACCCACTCTGTAGAAAGTATAACTCCGTGTTCAGAGAAAGACATTGTTATACATTTTAGTGACAGCCACCGTCATTTGAGATACGATTAAGAAGATCGAGAGGCAAACCGTTCGAGAAAGATACCAACTTCTTTGAGAACAGAACGGCTATGTCAATAGCTTCACCTATTTTACGACTCCGAGAGTGAGATGAGGCATTCCAGGTGTAAATCCGCTGATCAGTGTTGGCAATAGACACCTTAGTTCACGACATGAGTATTAAAGTAGTGTGTCAAATCGTCGGAGAACATTACCAATTCATATAAAGTCATTCCTTTTACAGATGACATTGCCTTACGGGAAGCTATCCCGCTGTATGGAGCGTTTATCATCGTGTTCAGACAAACAAACAATTATCCACTTTAGATACCAATGAAAAAAACATCCCATGTGTGAATTAGAAAATCGAGTATCAAACCGTTCGCGAATGTTACCACCCTCTATGAGAGTCGATCGGCTAAGTCAATGGCTCCACTCCTCCTGTGATTTCGGGGGACAGACCCGGTATTCCATGACTCAATGCGCTGTACACTATTTTCAATGGACACCTTACTGCATAGTTTGAATATTAATGTACTATATCAAAACTTTGGGAACTATAGCAGTTGCCATAAAGTGGAACTTTTTACCGAAGGCCATTCCTTCCGAGGGGGTGGCCCGCCGTATCGTCAGTATAACTTCGTGTTCAGATAAACAAAATACTATATATTTTAGTGACGGTCACCTTAACATCATATAAGAATTAGAAGGTCGATCGTCATGTCGGGCGATGACGTAATCACCTCCTTAGAGAATCGAAGGGCTAAGTCAATAGCTTCACCTTTCCTGTGATTCGGAGTGTCAAACCAGATACTATGGGAGTAAATCCTACCAAATGTATTTGCAATAAACATCTTAATTCACTGTTTGAATAATAAAGTAGAGATTCAAACCGCTGTAGAGTAGTACATATTGGTATGGCTTGTAACTATTTACTGATGGCCGTACATCCAGAGAACTTATCCCGCTGTATCGAGAATTTATCTTCGTGACCTGAGAAGCAAATGAGGATGCATTTTAGTGACGGTCACCTTAATTTCATATATGAAATAGAAGGTTGAGTGTGAAATCGTTCGAGAACGTTTCCATCGTCTTTGAGGATCAAACGGCGATGCCAATCGTTTCACCAATCCCTTCTTTCCGAGAGGTAAACCAGGTATTCCGGGAAAAAATCCGCTGTACTCTATTGGCATTAGACACGCTAATTCACGGTATAAATGGTAAAGTATACAGTCATACTATTGTAGGACATTACCTAATGGTATAGATTCAAACGGTCTACCGGAGGCTTTACCTTCCGTGAACCCATCCCGCTCTATCGAGAGTATAAAATCGAGTTCAGAAGAACAAATTAGTATACATCTTGGTGTCGGGCACTTTAATTCCACGTACGAAATATATGACCGAGTTTCAAACCTTTCAAGACCGTTACCACATTCTTTGAGTGTAGATCGGCTACGTCAACAGCTTGACATATTGGGAATTAGAGAGTCAAAGCAGGTATTCCGGGGGTCAATTCATGACACAGTATTACCAAGGCACATCTTAATTCACAGTACCAATACTGATGTCGAGAGTCAATCCCTTCGTGAACGTTATCACTAGCTACGGATTCGATGTTTATACAGATGATCTTTCCTTCAGTGAAACAACACTCGCTATAGCGAGAGTATAAATTCGTGTACGGAGAATGAATTTCGTATATATTTCAGGTGCAGGAACCTGAATATAAATTATGAAATGGAAGATCGAGGGTCAAACATTCGAGAACCGTACGACCTCCTTTCATGGACGAAAGGCAAAGTCAATAGCATAATTTACCCTATGAGTCACAGAATCAAACCAGGTATTCCGGGCGTAAATCCGCAGAGCTATTTTGGCATTAGAAACCTTAGTTCAAGGGTTTAATATTAAAGTAGAGCAGAACTCCATATGAGAACGTTACCAATTGGTACTAAGCCAAACATTTTACTGAAGCCCTTACGCTCCAAACGCGTAATTCGATGTATCGAGAGTGTAACAGCGTGTTCAGAGGAACATATTACATTACATTATAGAGTCGGCACCTTAAATTAATGTATGAATTAGAAGATCGAAGATCATGCCTTTTGAGAAAGATACCATCATCCTTGAGAAGTGAACGGCTAAGTCTATAGAATCACCTCTTCTCCGATTCCGAGAGTCAAGCCAGCTATTCGGGCAGTAAATTCGCATTGCTGTATGGCATTAGACACCCTACTTCATGTTATAAATATTAAAGTACGGAGTCAAACCGTCGGAGAATATTACCATTTGGTATTGAGTCAAATTTTCATGGAAGGCCTTACCTTCCGAGAACATAACCCGCTGAATCAAGAGTATAACACCGTGTTCAGAGAATCAAACTATTATTCCCTTTAGTGACCAGCTCTTTTATTCCATGTATGAATTAGAAGATCGAGTGTCAATCCATTCGAAAACGTTACCACATTCCTTGGGATCCGAACGACTAAGTCAATAGCCTTACATATCCTGTGGTTCCGAGAGTCACACCAGGTATTCTTGAAGTAAATCCGCTAAACAGTGTGAGCAATTAGAAGCCAAAATTCACGATTTGAATATTAGACTAAAGCGACATACCGTTAGAGGACGTTTCAAATTGGAATAAAGTATTTTTTTTTACCGTATACCTTACCTTCAGAGAACCTAACTCGCTGTGTCTAGAGTATAATTTCGTGTTCAGAGATACAAATTATTGTACACTTTACTGAGCGGCAGCTTAACTTCATGTATGAAAGAGAAGATCGACAGGCTACCGTTCCAGAATGTTAGCACTTTCATTGAGGATCGCATGTCGAAGGTAATGGCTTCACCTATCCAGTGATTCCGAGAGCCGCACCAGGAATATCAGAAGTACATTCGCTGAGCAGTATTGGCCACGAACAGCTTAATTCACTGTTCGAATATTAAAGTATAATGTCAATCCTTTACAGAACGTTACCTATTGGTATAACGTCATTCCCTGTATCGGATACCTTGCGTTTCGGGAAAATAACCCGCTGCATGTAGGGTATAACTTCAGGTTGACAGAAACGAAATAGTGTATATTTTAGTCGCGCGCACCGTAATTTCAGGTATAAGTTAGAAGACCAAGTGTCTAACCGTTCGGCAACGTTACAAGCTTTCTTGTGATTCGAACAACAAGCACAGTATCTTCACATATGCTCTGATTACGAGAGTGAAACCTCAGGTTTTCTGGGAGTAAATCCACCGCACAGTATTGGCATTAGACACCCTATTTCACGGTATACATATCGTTGTACTGATTCCAACCGTTGTAGAACAATACGTATTGTTATAGAGTGAAACTTTTTACAGGTGGCCTAACCTTCCGAGAACCAAACCTACTGTATTGTGGGTATATCAACGTGTTCAGAGAAACAAATTAGTAGACATTTTATTGACGGACTCCTTATTGTCATGTATGAATTAGGAGGTCGAGTGTCAAACCGTTGGAGATCGATACCACCTTCTTTGAAAGTCGCACATCTAAGTCACAAGCTCCACCTATCCTGTCATTCCGATAGTCAAACACAGCTATTCCGGGTGTGAGTCCGCTGATGGTGTTGGCACTAGACACAATAATTCGCGGTAGGAATATTAAAGTACAGTGGCAATACGTTGTAGGTCTTTATCAATTTGAATATAGTCATCCTTCGTACCGAAGGCCTTGTCCGCAGAGACCCTAATCCGCCGTATCGAAAGTACATCTTCTCGTTCAGAGAAATATATTAGTTTAAATTTTAGTGACGGGCACCGTTATTTCAAGTTTGAATTAGAAGATCGAGGGCTAAAGATTTCGAGAACGTTAACACCGTCATTGAGAGTCGATCAGTTAAGTCAGTACCCTCACCTACCTGTGGTTCCGAGAGTCAAACGAGGTACTCCGGGAGTAAGTGCCCAGTACAGAATTGGCAAGAGAGACCCTAATTCAGGGTATGAATATTAAAGCAAACCGTCATAATGTTACAGAACGTTACCTATTCCTGTAAAGTCAAACCTTTTACCGAAAGCATTACCTTCCGAGAAGCTGAGCCGCTGTATCGAGATTATAACTTCGCGTTGATGGGAAGGTATTAGTACACATTTTAATGACGGGCACCTTATTTACATACACGAATAGAAACGTCACGAGTAGCACCTTCCGAGATCGTTGCCATCATCTTTAACAGTCGAACGGCTAATTTAGCAGCTTCACCTATCTTGTCATCCCAAGAGTCGAATCAGGTAATCCGCGTCTAAACCTGCTGAACATTATTGGTATTGGACACGCAATTTTACGGTATGGATATTAAAAACATTGTCAAAGGGTTGTAGCACGTGACCGATTGCTCTATAGTCCAATTTTTTTCAGCGGGCCTTACCTTCCGATAAGCTAACCCCCTGTATCGAGATTATATCTTCGTGTTCAGAGAAACAAATTAGTGTACATTTTAGTCACGGGAACTTCATCTTCATGCTTGAATTAAAATGTCGAGAGTCAAACCTTTCAAGAACGTTACCACCATCATTGAGAGTCGAACGGCTGAGACAGTAACTTCACCTATGCCAAGATTCCAAGGATCATACCATGTATTTCGAGAGTAAATCCGCTGAACGATGATGGCAGTAGGCACCTTAATTCAAGGTTTGATTATTAACGTAAAGCGGCAAACCGTTGCAGAATGATACCTATTCGTATAAATTCATTCTTTATACCGAATACCTAACCTTCAGAGACCCTATCCCGCTGTAGCGTTTATCTTGCTTAATGTTCCCAGAAACAAATACGTAGACATTATAGCAGAATAACACCCCACTTTCAAATATGAATTAGAAGATTGAGTGTCAAACCGCTGAAGATCATTAATCTTTGAAATAACGTTTCGGCGGTTTATTGCTTCTTGGAAAATCGCATAGTACCGATCACACACCTCACGTAAACCATAATGGCACCTAGACGCTTGACCGTCATATATGCTGGGTACCTGCAATGCGGTGTAGTGGTTTTCTTCCATTTTTTGAGTAACCCCCACCTTGCACCTCAATTTCGGAAATTCCTAGCAGTTATAGGGTACATGGCCTTACCATGGACAAATATAAATAGCGAACGGTATTGGAATAAAAACTGTCCACTAAAGAATCGTAACCATCGCACATGTATCCACGACGAACCGATCATCACTAACCGTCGCCAATTAAAATCGACATAGTGACGCCACACACATTTTGGTCCGTCGAGCCTGATATAATTCTGAATCTCACTTTGCCGGTTCATTGAGTATACTCGTTGGAGTCACTGCAACATTGTGACAAATCGAACAAACACGTCTTGTCCACAAGGGACATCTAAACAGAAAATCTCGAATCTGTGGCATTTGGAGCAGAAGCCACCGTGACACTTGCCGTCATCCCAGGGACGTTTTACACCGCCAACACGGTGTTGAGTCCGTCGAACAATTTTCCTACCTTTCCATCTCGTAAGCCATTATAAACAAGAAGGACTTCAATTCAATTACCAACAAATATGAAAAAATTGATAATACTACGATCCGCTATTAAACATGGAGCAACACGAAACCTATCATTTTTGAACGACACTCCAGACGCTTCTATCGCCGAACTGGAAGGCCGCCAAAAGAGGCTCGAACAATTATCACAACCTTTTTCGGCAGTTCAGATCGCAATAGAAATAGAGGAACTTGATAAGGAAATCGATTATTCTGCGGAGCACGAACAATTCGAAAATCAATATTGGTTAGCTACAGGCTTAATCACTGAACGCATACATGCACTTTGCGAAACTATAAGACCTACGACTACTATAAAATCTTGGGTTTCGCCCAATAAATCAGTTTTCAAGACACATTGTGAAAAAGAACAGGAGACAGGATATCAATATCATAAAAGTAATAATAAACAAGTTTTATCATATCATATAGATGAGGATTGGCAAGATGAAGATATAGAAGATGATGAAGAAGAAAAGTATGAATTGAAATTTGACGTTGACTCTAATCTATTAAATAATGGCGCAGAACCTTTGCAAGGACAAAGAATATTAGGTGGTGATGAAAAATATGTAAATAATCAAATGATTTCCTTACCATCACATGCAAACAGATCAGATTCTAGGGACAATGTGGAATCTATAGAGAAAGTAGAAAAATCTAAATTAAATCACGAGTGTAAAAATAATGTAAATAATGATGAAACTATTGATAACACTGTACGTCATGAAATTGTGAAGAATGTTGAAAACAATCCATTGCATACAGTTCTTGGTGCAAAGAAGGAAAATTCAATGAAAACATTACCAGCAGATAAATTTTCTGATGCCCATTATATTAATATGGATCAAATTGAAGAAAATACTATACCAATTGGAGGAACAATTTAATATGAAGCAGATAATATAGAAACATTATATGGTGCACACACAGTAGATGACAATGAACGATATCCGTATGATGCCGCAGCAATAAAAAATGAGGAACATATATGGGAAGCAATTAACTCAGATACTAATCACAATCAAGAAAGGGAAAATTCTCAGGGCCAAATATTTCTACATGAATATGAATATGGTCAATTATACAATAAAGATGATACTGGTACATTTCAACCAGTACATTGAACTGAAGATTACTCATATTAACGAATAGAATTCTGTAATGTCTCCTGCTGATCTCGTCAATGAAGATAATACCGTGACTCTATACCATGTTGTTGTGCAGTTGCTATGCGTAAGGTTTCGAGTAGCACACTTGAAAACGATATCATTGCCACGACTTGAACTCCTCAGCGAAACTGCTTATTGACTTGTACCAAGAAGACAAAGACGCCTTTACAGACTTTCATTTTGACGAATTCAGGTTTTGGTCTGACACAACTATTGCAATACACTGGATCAAAACCTCGCCGCATTTATTTAAAACATTCATCGCGAACAGAGTCAGTAAAATACAATCTGTCTCAAATCCGCAGAGCTGGTTTCACGTTCCAACTAATGTCAATCCAGCAAACTTTATTTCGAGAGGACAACGCCTTCCTCAATTCGTTCTAAAAAAAATGTGGTTCGAGGGACCACATTGAATGTTACAAGAAAGCACTTGCTGGCCATTCCGTACTATGGAAAAAATAAACGTACCAGAAAAAAGGGTAGTAGGTTTACATAATCCAACAAATATGGGCATACCTCATTGATACACATGTAGAAACGTGTTAAACAGAACAGTAGCGCATATTTTTCGTTTTTATCGCAATTCGAGACTGGAATTCCTGAATAGGCAAACTAGGCCGTTAACCATAAAGGAAATACGCCAAGCGTATGATTGAACTATACGATTTGTACAGATAGAAGTCATATCACCCGATATGAACGAATTATGAAAGAGTACGCCACTAACCAAGGGCAATCTAGTTTGTTTAAACACATTTATTGATGCTTTCGGTATCTTAAGGTTCGGGGGGAGACTAAAGTACTCACTCCACAGTTTCGCGCAGAAACACACGATTTTATTGCCGCATAGGCATATCATCACGGAACACATGATTCAAATTATCATTTACAACAATGGCATGCAGGTACACAGGCTACGTTGCACGCGGTCAGGCATCAATATTGGCCAATAGACGGCAAAGGAATCGTCAGAGAAATCGTATTTAAATGCGTTCGTTGTGGTAAACTTACCACAAAGACCCCTCAGTATACATTGGGCAATTTACCAGCTACGCGTGGTACGCGATCACGACCCTTTGAAAAACGTCGGTATCGACTATTGTGGACCTTTCGACATAAATGTAAAAAAGATCCGAAATCAAAAACGATTAAGGGCCTATGTCGCGGTAATTGTTTGTTTTGCAATCAAGGCAGTGCATTTGGAACTTGCAACAGACCTGACCTCGGAATCGTGTATGGGTGTCCTGAAATGTTTTTTCTCAAGACGCGGCAAACCATGTCACATATTTTCGGACAACGCATCATATTTTGTCGGTCTTTAAAACGAAATATCCAGGACATGCGCATTCCTCTTATCGGAAGAATACAAATCAAGAACTCAAGATTTCCTCACAAGGGAATCAATCGAACGGCATTTCGCCCCTCCACGCTCTCCACACATTGGCGGTTTGTGTAACGTGACTTCTGTAAAGTCATTTAAGAATCACCTCTATAGAACAGTAGGAGATGCATTATTTACGTATGAGCAACTTTATACATTGATAGTTGAGATTGAAGCTATTCTTAATTCTCGCCCTCTGATACCAATATCCTCTGATCCCAATGACCTCTCCGCCAGTACACCCGGTAATTTCCTAATTGGTGATTCGTTGACAAACTTGCCGGAACACCATTTTGTCGACATACCGGTTAACAAGTTGTCACGCTTGCAACATATGCAAAAAATTAAGTGCCATTTCTGGAACAGGTGGCAAAAGGGATATTTGCAGGAACTACAGACCAGAAGTAGATGGCACACTTGAGACATCATGCTAATCAAGGAAGGAACGATCGTGACTATTAGAGATGACAATAGTCATCCTCTCCATTGGAAGCTTGGACGAATCGTCAAGGTCCATCTAGGCCAAGATGGCATTGGACGCGATGCTTCAGTACGAACCCAAAACGGGGTTTACAAGCGTGCCATTAAAGAACTCGTACCCTTGCCACTTGAAGACAAGTAGTTATAAGTCAACATGTTTGTATACAATTAGATTGTAAAATCCATTATCTATACTTAACTTTAAACGACGATATACTTGTAGAAGCCTAGCTATAAATAAGTACCTGTGTAACCTCGCTGGTTGAGCCTATTGTCGTTATAGTAATCAATTTCATAGACCTACTGTAATTGAACGCAGACGTTCATGGTGGACAGCATGTTAATCCTTGGAGTAACGATTCGGCGGTTTATTGCTTCTTGGAAAATCCCGTAGTTCCGATCGCGCACCTCAGGTAAATCATAATAGCACCTGGACGCTTGGCCGTCATATGCGCCGAGTACATGCAGTGCGGAGTAGTGGTTATCCTCCATTTTTTTGTGTACCCCCCACCTTGCACCTCAAGTTCGGAAATTCCAAGCAGTCATAGGGTACAAGGCCCTACCAAGGACAAATATAAATACCGAACGGTATGGGAACAAAAACTGTCCACTAAAGAATCGTAACCATCGCACACGTATCCTCGACGAACCGATCGTCACTAACCGTCGCCAATTAATGTCGACATAGTGACAACACACACACACAACCTTCTTCGAGAGTCGAACGGCTACGTTAATAGCTTCACCTACCCCGTGATTCTGAGAGTCAATCCAGGTATTCCTGGAATAAATCCGCTGAACAGTACTGGTAATGGATATCTCAATTTACGGCTCGAATATTAATGTACAGACTCAACCAGTTGCAGAATGTAACCAATTGCTATAAAGTCAACGCCTCACCAAAGACCTTACCCTCCGAAAAATTAACCCGCTGTATCGATAGTATAACTTTGTGTTCAGAGAAAGAAATTAGTATTCATTTCAGTGGCGAACATCTTCTTTTTATGTATCAGTTATAAGATCGAGTTTCAAACTTTTCCAAATCGTTCCCACTTCCTTTGAGCTTCGAACGGCTGAGTCAAGGCATCACCCATATTTGCGATTTCGAGTGCCAAGCCAGGTATTCCAGGAGTATATTCAATGAGTAGTATTGGCAATAGACACCACAATTCACTGTATGAGTAGTAAAGTAGAGCGTCAATCCGTTCGAGAGCTTAACCAATCGGTATAACGTCAAACGTTTTACCGAGGGCCTTACCATTCGCGAACCTCACCGGCTTCTTCGAGAGCATAAAACTGTGTCCATAGGATGAAATTAGTCTTCATTTCAGTGACGGACACTTTAGCTTCATGAATGCATTAGAAGATCGAGTGTCAAACCGCTCGGGAGCGTTGCTACCTTCTTCGAGAGACGAACGGCTACGTCAGTAGCATCATCTATCCTGCGATTCCAAGAGCCAAACCAGGTGTTCCTGATGTAAATCCGCTGAACAGTATTCGCGATTGACACCTTAATTCACGGTTTGAATATTAAAGCAGACCGTTATGCAGTTGTAGAACGGCATGTATTCGTGCAGAATCAAACACCCTACGGATAGCCTTTCGTTCGGAGAAGCTGACCCACCGTTTTGAGAGTATAACGTTGTGTTTAGGGAAAGACATTATTATACATTTTAGTGATGGGTTCCATAAGTTCATGTGTGAATTAGAAGATAGAGGGCCAAATCGATGCAGAACGATACCACCTTCTTTGAGATTCGAACAGCTACGTCTATAGCTTCACCTATCCTGTGACTCAGAGAGTCAAATGAGATAATCCGGGAGAGAATGCGCTCTACAGTCATTGTAACAGATATCTTAATTCGCAGTCTCAATATTAGAGTAAAGCGACAAACCGTTGTAGATCGTACCTATTGCTGTACAGTCAACCTTTAAACGAAGGCCTTACAGACCGAGAACATATCCCCGTGTATCGAGAGTATAACTTCTTGTTCAAGGAAGCAAATTAGTATATATTTTAAAGACGGCACTCTTAATTTCATGTGTGAGTTAGAAGATCGAGTATCAAGCCGTTGAAGAACGTTGCCAATTTTCTTGCGTGTCGCACGGGTAAGTCTATAGCGTTACCGATCCTGCGATATTGAAAGTCAAACCAGGTACTCCGGGTGTAAATCCGTGGAACAGTATTAACTACAGGTATACCATAATTCACGGTATGTATACTAAAGTAGAGAGACAATCCGTTTGTGAATGCTATCAATTGGAATGAAATTCTAACGCTTTACAGAAGACCTTATGCTCACAATGAAAATCGCGCTGTACCGAGGGAATAACATCGTGGTCGGAGGAACAAATTAGTATACATTTTAGTGAAGAACACCTTAATTTCATGTATGAATATGATGATCGACGGTCAAACCTTTGTCGAACGTTTCGACCTTCCTTGTGAGTCGCACGTCTAAGTCAGTAGCGTCACATACCTGTTATTCCGATAGTCAAACCTGGTAGTCCTCGAGTCAAGCCACTGTGCAGTATTTGCAATGGACACCTTAAGTGACGGCTTGAATATTGAAGTAAAGCGTGTAACCGATTGTGGTAATATATATATAATATACCATTACCTATTGGCATAAAGACAAACCTTTTACCGTACACATTACCCTCTCAGAACCTAACACTCTGTATCGAGAATTTAGCTTCGTGTGTGTAGGAACATATTGTTATACATGTTATAGCGGAACATTAAATTCATGTGCGAATTAGGATATCGATCGTCAAACCGTTAGAGAAAATTACCACCTTCTGTAAGAGACGAATGTCTATGTCAATGGTTTCACGTATCCTGCAATTCCGTCAGTGAATCCAGGTATTCCGGGAGTAAATACGCTGTACAGTATTGGCAATAGATACCATATCTCGCGGAGTGAACGTTAAAATAGAGCGTCACGACGTGTGACAACGTTTCTAATTGCTTTAAGGACAAACGTTTTACCGAACGCCGTACCGTCCGAAAAGTCAACCCGCCGTATTGTGCGTATAGCTACGTATTTAGGGAAACACAGTAGTAATCTTTTAGTGACCGGGACCTTGACTTCGATTTGAATGAGAAGGTCGTGGTTCTAACCGTTCGAGATAGTTACCACCCTCTTTGAGAGTCGTAGGGATAAGTCAATAGTTCCACTTCTCATGTATTTCCTAGAGTCGATCCAGGTAATCTGGAAGTAGATGCGCTGAACATTATTGGCAATATCTATCTTAATTCACGATTTGAATATTAAAATATAGGGCCATACCGTTTGAGAAAGGTACCAATTGCTGTAAATTCAAACGTTTTACGGAAGCCCATACCTTCCGCGAACATCAGCGGCATCATCGAGAGTATACTTTCGCTTTCAGAGAGAGAAATTAGAATTCATTTCAGTGACGGGCGCCTTAACTTCATGTATGAATTAGAAGATCGAGTGTCAAATGTTTTGGGAACGTGACCACCGTCTTTGAGAGTTGAACGGCTATGTCATTACTTGACCTATCGTGTGATTCTGAGAGACAAACCCGGTATAACGAGAGTAAATCCGCTGAATAGTATTGGCAAGGGGTACCATAATTCACGGTATAAATATTAAAGTACAAAGATAAACCATGTATAACGTACACAATTTGTATACAGACCAACTTTTCACTGACAGCCTTACATTCCGAGAAGCCTAACCAGCTGCATCAAAAGAATGACTTCGCACTCAGAGAAAGACATTAGCATAGATTTTAGCATCATAACTTCATGTATGAATTAGCGGATACGGTGTCAAATCGTTCCAGAACGATACCACCATCTCTGAGAGATGCACAACTAAGTCTCAAGCTCTACCTCTACTGAGATTCCGAGAGTCAAACACAGCTATTCCGGGAGTATGTCCGCAGAAAGGTAATGGCTTTAGACACATTAATTCGCGGTTTATTCTTGAGCATCTGATTTACTTTTCGGAATCACAGGATATGTGCAGCTATTGACTTAGATGTGCGACTCTCAAAGAAGGTGGTAACGTTCTCCAACGGTTTGACTGTCAATTTTTCAATTCATACCTGAGAATGAGGCGTCCGGCTACTAAAATTTCTACTAGTTTGTTTCCGATTACAATAAGCAACACACTCGCTGGAGCGGGTTAGGTTCTCGGTAGGTACGGCAATTGATAAAACGTTTGACTTTTTACCAACTGGAAACTTTCTCAAACGGTTTCACGCACTACTTTAATATTCAATCCGTGAATTATGGTGTCCATAGCCAATAGTCTATAGCGGAATGACTTTCGGAATACATCGTTTGACCATAGGAATATAAGGATACGTGAAGCTATTGACTTAGCGGTTTGACTCTCATAGAGGGTGATAACGATCTCGAACGGTTTGACACTCGACCTTTTAATACATACATGAAGATTATGCGGCCGTCACTAAAATGTATACTGATTTGTTCGGCTGATTACGGTGTTATACTCTCGTTGACGCGGGTGAGGTTCGCGGAAGGTAAAATATTCTGTAAAAAGTTTGACTTTATAGCAGATGGTCGCGTTCCCAAACGATGTGACGCGGTATTTTAATATTCAAACCGTGAACTAAGGGATCTATTGCCAATACTGTACAGCGGATGGAGTGCCGGAATAACCGATTTGACTATCGGAATGACAGGACAGGTGACGCTATTGACTCAGTCGTTCGTCTCCCAAAGAATGTGGTAATTATCTCGAACTGATGGACACTCTATCTTCTAATTCATACATGAAATTAAGGTGCCCTTCATAGCAATGTATACCAACTTCTTTCCGTCTACACTAAGCAACACACTCACTGCGGCGCGCTAGCTTCTCCAATGTTTAGGCCTATGGTAAAAAGTTTGATTGTATAAGAATTGGTATTGTTCTCCGACGGTTAAGTCCCTACATTAGTGACCAAACCGTGAATTGAGCAGTCTATTGTACCTACATTTCGGCGGATCTTTCCCGGAATGCCTGGATTCACTTTCGGAATAACAGCATAAGTGAACATACTGTCTTAGGCGTTCTACTCGCAAAGAAGGTGGTAACGATCACGAATGGGTTGACCACCGATCTTCTAATTCGTACAAGAAGTTAAGGTGCCCGACACTAAGATGTCTACCTATGTGTTTTCCTAAACCCGCAGCTATACTCTCGAAACTGCGGGATAGCTTCATGGACGGCAAGGCATTCTATAGAACGGTTGAATTTATTGCAATTAGTAACGTTCTCACGGGGGTGTGACGCGCTACTTTAATAATCAAACCCCGAATTACGGAGTCTAATGCCAATACTCTACAACGAATTTACTCCCGGAATGAACATTCGATGTCACACGGTATGTGAATCTATTGACTTAGCCGTTCGTCTTTCACGGAAGGCGGCAACGTTCTTGAGCGGTTTGGACCTCAATATTGTCATTCATACATGAAGTTAAGGTTCCCGTCACTGAAATGAATAGTAGTTTCTTTCTCTGAACACGGAGTTACACCGGAGATACAGTGGGCTATGTTTTCGAAAGGTATGGTATACGGTTTGACGTTATACGAATTGGTAACGATCTCGAGCGGTCTGACTACGTACATTATTTATTCATACCTTGAGTTAAGGGGTCGATTGCCAGTACTGTTCAGCGCAATTAATCCCGCAATATCTTGTTTGTCTCTCGGAATTGCAGGATATGTCAAGCTATTTACATAGATCGTTTAACTCCACAGAAGGAGGTAACGTTCTCAAACGTTTGACCCTCGAATTTGGAATGCATACATGAATATAAGGTGACGGCACTAAAATGTTTACTAATTCTATGCCCTGAGTACGATGTTATACTCTCGATACAGCGGGTTAGCTTCTAACAAGGTAGGGCTATCTGTAATGCGATTGATTATATACCAATAGGTCACGTTCTTCAACGGTTTGACGGTCTGCTATAATATTCATACCGTGTATTATGGTGTCTATTGCCAATACTGCTTCACTGATTTACTCCAGGCATATCTGTTATAACTCTCGGAAGCACAGGATATGTGAAGACATTGACTTCGCCGTTCGAACCTCAAAGAAGGTGGTAACGTTCTCGAACAGATAGACACTAGATCTGCTACTCCCTATGTGGAGTTTAGATGACCGCCACTAAAATGTACACTAATTTATATCTCTGATCACGAAGTTATACTCTCGATGCAGCTGGTTACTTTCTCGGAGGTTAAGGTTTTCGGTCAAACTTATGACACTATACTAATTGGTAACGTATTACAAGGGTTAGACTCTGTACTTCAATATTCAAACCGTTATTTAAGGTGTCCATACCTAATAGTGTACAGCGGATGCACTACCGTAATACCTGGTTTGACTATCGGAATAACAGGATAGGTGAAGATATTCATTTAGCTGTTCCACTCTCATAGAAGGTGGGATCGCTCTCGAACGGTTTGACTGTTGATTTTTCTATTGATGCACGAGAATAAGACGTCCGTCTGATAAAATGTCTCCTAAGTTGTTTCTGTGAGCACTAAGCATGATACTCGCGACAGCGGTTTTCGTTCTAGAACGGTAATGTATTCGGCAAAAAGAATAACTTTATACCTACTGGTAATGGTTTCAAACGGTTTCTCGTTTCACTTTAATATTGAAACCGTGATTTAAGGTTTCTAATGCCAGTACCGTACATCGGACATACTCCTGGAATGCCAGGCTTCACTCTCGGAATTACAGCACAGGTGAACCTATGGACTTACCCGCTCGCCTCTCAATGAAGGTGGCATCGTATTCTAACGGACTTACTCTCCATTTTGCTATTTATGCATGAAAATGTGGTGCCCGTCTGCTAACACGTATACTAATTTGATTCCGTGGACATTACGCAAGACATTCTCCACAGCGCGATAGCTTCTCGGTAGGTAAGGTATTCGGTAAAAAGAATGACTTTTCTCGAATTCGTAACGCTCTGGAACGGTTTGACGCAATGCGTTAATAATCGAACCGAGAAATTGGGGGTCAATTGCAAATACTGTTCAGCGGATTTACTCCCGTATTACCTGAGATGACTCGCGGAATCACAGGATAGGTGAAGTTATTGACTTTGCGGTTCGACACTCATAGAGGATGGTAACCTTCTCGAACGGGTGGACAATAGATCATGTTATTCCTACATGAAGTTTAGGTGCCCGCCAATAAAATGTATACTAATGTGTTTCTCTGGACACGATGTTACACTCTCGATACAGCGGACTAGATATTCGGAGGGTAAGGTCTGCAGTAAAACGTTTGACTTTATACCAATTGGTAACCTTCCCAACCGGAGTGACAATCTACTATAATATTCAAACCTTGAATTACGGTGTCTATTGGCAATACTGTTAAGCGGATTTGCTCCTGATATACCTGGTTTGACTCTCGGTTGTCACAGCATGGTGAAGCTATTGACTAAGCAGTTCGAGTCTCAAAGGAGGATGTAACGTTCTTGAGTGGTTTGATCCTCAAGATTCTAATTCATACATGAAGTGAAGGCGCCCGTCACTGAAATGAATAGTAATTTGTTCCACTGAACACGGCGTTATACTCTAGATTCAGCCGGTTAGATTCACCGCAGATTGGGCTTTCGGCTAAAGTTTGGCACGATACCCATTGGTACCGTTCTCCAATGGTTTGGCGCTGTACTTTAGTATGCGAGCCATCAATTAAAGTGTCCATTGCCAATACGGTTCAGCAGACTTACTCCGGGAATACCTGGTTTTTCTCTCCGAATCACATGATAGGTGAAGCTATTGATTTAGCTGTGCGATTGTCAAAGAGGAGACAACTTTCTCGAATCGGTTTGACGCAATACCTTCTTACTGGTACACGTAATAATGGTGCCGATAACTAAGATGTATACTACATTCATTCTCTGAGCTCGTAGTTATACAATCGATACTGTCGGTTAGGCTCTCGGAAGGTAAGGTATCTGTTATTGAGTATGGCGTTATGCCAACTGGTAGCATTCTCAAACGGTTAACGCTCTTCTTTAACATTCATACCGTGAATTGTGGTGTATATTGCCAAAACTCTCTAGCGGATTTACTCCTAGAATTCCAGGCCTGACTCTCGGAATCACAAGTATAGGTGCAACTATTGACGCAGCCGTTCGACTGCCGAAGAAGCTGGTAACGTTTTCGAACGGTTTGTCGCTCGATCTCCAATTCATACATGAAATTAATGTGCAGTCACTAAAATG
>NIJG01000764.1:32503-43904 GCA_002201625.1 Euglossa dilemma | reverse complement strand
ATATAATAAATATATTTCTATAGCTATATAAATATTATATAGTATACATATATTTATCAAATAATTTTACAAAATATTTATAATTTAAATTCAAATATGTAGAATATTTATTTGTTGTATTTATAATATTAATTTATCCCTATCTTTATTATTATAAAGATATTATTTTTATAAAGATGGTAAGCTAATTACTTAATTTTATCTAAAATTCTATCTAATATATTCATAATATTTATATCGTTACAAAATGTTTACAGTTACGATATTGTTACACATTTAAATTATACTTTATTAGCAGAAAGAAGGTTTTGCTTCGTTAATAGGTAGAGAGCATGCAATTATACTAATACAACTCATTTGACATAACCGAAGGATGTTATGTCATGCCTTGCCTTGAATCTTGATAATCTTGATTGTGGACCAATCATGTTTCTCTTCAATTTTATTCTCTATCTACACCGGACATGACGTTGTATCATTACTGTTCCAATAGTCGAGTAAAAATATATCGCTTAAATTTCACATTAGTATATTCTTAAATTGCATTACGTTCGAACAGTCAATTACCATTTTCTATTTAAACCTATTTGTCTAAAAAATACGCAAATTCAAACGTATCGAAATATTAATTACCAACATTTGGTAATAAAGCAATGTACGTTTCTATCAAATCTCAATTTAACAAATATGCTTCCCTATACACCTAAACAGAATCAAATTGAAATTTGACTTAATTTTTGTACAAATATTTCAATTACCTTTATTTATCGTTAAACAGTAAACGAAGAAAATTAATTATCCAGCAAATTTTATGTAATATTTATATCGCGAGGAAATTTTATGAAAAAACATTTAAAAGATTCAAAATTAATTTCACTTCCTTTATAGAGCAATATTTGATTACTGTAGTTGTAGCTGGAAAGATGGCGCCCAAATGAAGGACGCTCAATTGAGAGTAGTGAAGATCTTGTTAAATTGGTATTGTTAATAATATTACATATTTTTTAGGAAATGAGTAATCTTTCACCATTTGGAGGTGGTAAAAATCCACCGTGGGTTCGCAATGCAGGTGAACTGATTTTATTATTAATATATATCTTATTGTCGTTCCGTGTGCAAGTCAACAATGTTGCCAAATTTCTGTTATAATTTATATGAGTCAATGAATATATTTATAAAATATTTTCGACCAATATCTTGTATGTTATCAAAATATTTAAAGTTAATCAATGATGTATATATGTCCATGTATTAAATATTTATATGTTTAATAAGGGAAACAGAATCTTTAGTATTATTGTATCTTCAATTTATAATAATTATTTTTAAAACAAATGAATTTTCTCTTTTGTTTGTAATCAGATTTCACTAGTATTTATATTAATTTTCTACAAATTATTAAATAAATAGTTTATAATATAAATATAATGATATACACATGCACCTTAACTTCTAAATGTTTTTATAATTGTTTAGTTTGTATTTCATAAACGGAAATATTATATGAAGTTGTATGTAAGCACAATATATATATATCTAAAACAAATTAATTTATTGTTATTTATGTAATATATATATAAATATTTGTAACTGAGGTTTAAATATATAAACTTATTATATTTTATTCTTATTTATATATAGGACAAGGAATTCAAAATATTCAACAACAAATGTTAGGTCAAGCAATGGGTAGCATAGGTGGACAACCTATGGTTCAATACCAACAACAAACCCAACAAGTTTATCAACAAAGTTTAGGGTTACAACAGGTTAGTACAAATTATGAAGTACATTAAACTGTAGGAATAATGTAATAAATATGCGTCATCTTATAATTGATTATATGTTGAGTTTTTATCATGTCTTATATAATACTTTTTATATATATTATTCTTAACATAATATGAAGAATGTATTTTATAAATCTTTAGTAGGTTATACATAACACTCTACATTTCTTAGAATATTTATTGATATATTTTAATTGACACATGTTATAAAATAGCCTAATATAACGATGGCTTCAATGGCAACACTTGGATCTAACTTACCATCGGGTATAGCTGGTCAATTATATCCACAAGTTGCTACTGTTTCTTATCCACCACCAAGAGCATTAAACACAAATGCATTTCAACCTTCTGTTGCTGGTGTACCACAACAAGTGCAACAAAATGTACCTTCATCTTCTACTAAACAAAGAGTATTCACTGGCACTGTTACACAAGTATATGACAATTTTGGTTTTGTCGATGAAGATGTATTCTTTCAAACAAAGTAATAATATTATACAAAAATATATTTATTAAATTTGTAACTTGAAATGTGTAATACATGGCATTAAACGATTTTTCTAGTGCATGTGTAAAGGGATCCAATCCAGTTGTGGGTGATCGAGTACTAGTGGAAGCATCGTATAATCCATCCATGCCATTTAAATGGAGTGCCACTAGAATACAAGTACTTCCTATGGGAAATAATAATAACAGTGCTAGTACACAACAAAGTAATCAAACCACTCGTCAGCAACAACAGCAATCACAGCCACAACAGACTCGAACCTCAGGAACATATAATGCTGTGCCTCCACCTGCTGAGAATGCTAATAATAGGTAATTAATGTTAAATAATATTATACACTGTGGTAATAACAGATCATAATTATGTACAAAATTTAGGTATATCGTGTGAATAGTTTTTGACATATCTGTGCAGTATAATTATTTTATTAAAGGAACATAATTATTGGTAGATTTACAACTAGTGCACCAAGTGCTAATACAGCTAGTAATCGAAATAAAGTTGGAAGAGTAAGAGAAAGATCTCCACGAGAACGAAAAAATGAAGAAGAAGAAATTGAAAGAAAGAGGCGCCGTGAAGAAAGAATTAGAGAACGTGAGAAAAAAGAAGAACGTAGTCCGTCGAGAACTAGGAGAAGCAAATCTCCAAGACCAAGACGACGTACTAGAGTTGTACCGCGTTACATGGTACAGATACCAAAAATAGCACTTGATTTGTACGTATATTCTTCGTATAATATAGTTAAAAATTATAATTTTGTGTTGTTCTTCTTTGTAATTCATTTAAGATCGTGAAAGTTAATTATTTTGCATTTTAGACCCGAAGCAGATGTACTTGAAATAAGAAGACGTTATCAAAATATGTATATTCCCAGTGATTTTTTTTCTACCAATTTCCGATGGGTTGACGCTTTTCCACCACATATGCCATTTGCTCTTAATAAGCCATGCTCTTTCCATGTTACTCATAAAGATGTTGATCCTTGCACTGAAAATACTGCAGTACTAGAACCTTCAGATGCTGATTATCTTTTCTCTGCTAAGGTTTGTTACATTATAAAGATTAAATAATTTTTTATGAAATTGTGTTTCTTGTTTTGTCAATCATATTTGCAATTTGCAGTATTACAATTGCCAGAACTTTTGAAATAAAAATCAAATAACACGTTATATCAATATATCATTAATAACGGATATATAATTTTTTTTATTGATCAAATTAAATAATAAAACTTTTTTCATGATTTTTTAATGGATCAGCAGTAGAAAAGTTATTGTAGAATGTAATTTATTATTACCAGTAATTTGTTTACATATTTTAATTTTAATTTCTTATGTTAGATATTATTTTTTATTTAACTTTTATACTATTGATTATTTATTGACAACTATTATATTTATATGCTTGTAGTTACATTTAATTTTGCTAAACTATAGATATTATCTTGTAGGTTATGCTGATATCTATGCCTGCCATGGAAGAAATTTATAAACGGTGTTGTGGTGTATCCGAAGATAGAGATCCAGATCGCGATTATGTACATCCTACGCGTTTAATAAATTTCTTGGTAGGCTTACGAGGTAAAAACGAAACAATGGCTATTGGTGGACCATGGAGTCCTTCTTTGGATGGTCCTAATCCTGAAAAGGACCCATCGGTATTGATTAGAACTGCAGTGAGGACCTGTAAAGCGCTCACGGGAATAGATCTGTCCAGCTGCACTCAGTGGTACGGTTCTTCGAATATTGATACTTTCTACTTTTATTACCATAAATACAATATAAAACACTTCATCGAAAGAGCAACGTGATGCTATCTAGTTTCTCTGCCCATTATTTCATTATTCGCCGATACATTATCAAGTTACTTCAGTAAAAATTAATACAAAACTAAAAAATTCTCATTGGTTGAAAATTTTGGACTTGTCGGCTTCGTCCAGCATTCCATATTGTATAAATGTATGATATACACACTCTTTGAAGGCATATAACTTAAATGTGTTAAAGACATGAGACAGAATGTTATAGCATTAAGAAAGATCCGGCAGGTGTACATCCATGAGAGAAAGTAACTTCTAATGCGAGTTCTGAATTGATAACTAAGGTTGTAGCTCAATCTCTACAGAGGAGGTATGTATTTGTTCTATACACGACCGACCGATGGAGATTGCTGCACTGGATCCTGTATCGAGCACCCAGATGATATTCGAGCAGTCGTGGCAGACAGATCATCACTATTGTTCTGTGATCGTTGTGACCCACTCAATTGTGCTTTATCAAACGGTCTACATTGTGCGCTGTGTGTGGCTTTGTATGCAGTGCGTGGGCTTTACGAACAAGCGAACGAACACTTAGCATATAAGGCAAAGCTAAGCGGCATTAACCTGAGTTGACGTTTGGGTATTGTTTTTCCTTGCGGCACAGGTATCGCTTCCTGGAACTCTACTACAGACGTGCAGAAACGACCCACAAGTCAGGGCGAGTGGTGCCCTCTCGCGTTGAAACCGTCATACTATTTCTCCCAGATGTTTGGAGCTGTGTACCCACCAAATTGGAATGGGATGGTCTGCAACTCAGCTATAAGAAACAACTGGAGCGAAAATTGCTGCGTGCTGCCTCTAGCCCCGACGATTTGGATGCTGCCAATGACACTGATGAGGCTGCCGTCGCTGATCAAAAGGCACTGCCAACATCATCCCATATTACTTTTACCTTTTTATTACATTATATAATCGTGCAACTGTTTTCCCATTACTAAACTGGATTTTCAATATAGGCTGTACTTGCTCATTGATCCTATTGTCAAGTGTTTGTTCATTTCTTAAGCATTTGACTGTTCATTGCTAATTTAGACAACATAAATAGCTTTTTTTTATTGAATGCTGTCATATTATATAAGTAGTTAATTGCTGTATCTTAATATTCCAATTTTTATTATTTCAATGCATAAATATATGTCTTTTTTAGAAAATGGCTCAGTAACATATGAATAATGTTGTAATATTACTTAAATTACAAATTAAATTGTTTCATGTTCGATGCATATTTATATATATTTCATAGTACAAAGGATATTATTGACAAATCATAAATATTAGAGAGAACTATTTGTTACCTATGTAAAATAATACGATAAAACATTGTATTTAATCATATAAGCATAATTGTTATTGATTCTAAATTATAGCATTCTAAAAGATTTCAATTATCAAAAAAAAGTTCAAAATCAACATAATTAAAAAGATCAATGAGTAATGTATTGCAAGTATTCCCTTAGCCACTGGCAGTCACATTGCATTAACAAGAGAAGCAAGCAAGCCTAGCTCGGAGAAGAGCGCAGCTGAGCCATTCCCTTTCCTGAAACCTTCACCATCATTGATAAATCATTCAAAAATTTCATTTGATAATCGTTATATACAACATTATTGATATTATCCATAACCTATCAACCACACAGACACCAGAGCCAGGACACTATGAGAATCTAGCAGTTACTTGAGTCATACTTGAAGGTCATCGTAAATGAAGAACCGTGTATATCATTACAATGTGAGAGAGTGGTGGTAAAATAGAGTGATGAAAGAATGAAGAGGGAGTGGTTTCGTTTCGTTATATAGGGGCTGCTTCTGTTTTGTAGTTTTTTATTCTGTTTGTTACTTCTATAACATAATGCACAATTTCTGTTTTTCAGGATGATCCAGTGCCTGAGAAAAAGGACCCCACTCATTACTCTGAATTAGATCTGAAGTCCATGAACGTTAGTTTTGTTATAATTGTTTATAATACCTTCTAGTTGTTCTTATTGTTACTGCTGCTCTTATATTTATGAATCATTAATTTTATATAGGTAAATGAACTACGGCAAGAATTAGCAGCTCGTAATTTAAATTGCAAAGGTCTCAAATCACAGTTACTCGCAAGACTTATGAAAGCAGTAGCACTAGAACAAGCTAAAGAAGAAGGACGACAGGACGACATAGAAGAAAATGAAAAAGATATCTCACCTCCACCAAAGGAAGAAGAGGATAAAAAAATGAAGGATATTAAAGATGTAAGGTTTTGTATATTCCTTGTAATGTTAAATATTTTAATAATTGTAATAATTTAATATTTTTCGTAAGATTTAAATAACTAAAGTAAAATGTTATTGATATAATATGTATCAAACTTAAAAATTGATTTTATACGGCATTAATGTGCAGCATGATGAAGATAGAAGAAAACTTTGTGAACGTGAACGTGCTGCTCTTGAAAAACGATATACTTTACCTGAATCATCTCATATTATTGTTCATCCTTCTAGAATGGCTAAAAGTGGGAAATTTGATTGCACTGTTATGTCTTTGAGTGTTCTTTTAGATTATAGACCAGAAGATACAAAGGTACTTCTTTTTTTCTTTTTACAAATTAATCTTAAATTGAATATAGTTATTATTATATCATTAACAAATTTTTGTTAATCATTTTTTCTTATTTAGGAACATTCCTTCGAGGTATCGTTATTTGCAGAACTTTTTAACGAAATGTTAATGCGAGATTTTGGATTTCGAATTTATCGAGCATTATGTAGTCTTCCTGAGAAACCTAAAGAAAAAGATGACGAAAAGAAAAATGATAAAAAGGATGATAAAAGAGACGAAAAGAAAGACGATAAAAGAAAGGATGATGAGAAAAGGTGTAATAGAAAGGATGAAAGAAAGGATGACAAAAGAAGAGAAGGGAGTAAAGATAAAAAAGATGAGAAAGATACAAAAAACAAAACGGATGATAGGGACCGAGAAAAAGAAAAGAATGACGACGATGATGATGACGAAGAAGATGAATCTGATGTAATTACTTCTATATGTGTAGTCGGTGTGTGCGTACACGCGTATGTGTGTGTTTAAACTTTATTATAATGATTGTATTTTATAGGATGATGATTCAATTAAAGATGGTAGAAGAGATAGGGAAAAAGATGGAAGAAAAAGGAAAATGAAATTGTATACACACGATCCTTACCTCTTACTATCGTTCGTCTATTTCGATCAAACTCACTGTGGTTATATATTTGACAAAGATATAGAAGAACTTATTTATACTTTAGGACTAAATTTATCAAGAGCTCAAGTTCGTAAGTTAGTACAAAAGGTTGTAACAAGGGATTCTTTGCATTATCGTAAATTAACAGATAAATCGAGGGAAGATGACTTAAAGGAGGACAGAAAAGATGAAAAAGAAATTGATAAATCTGATTTCGGTAAAGTAGATGGCGAAGAAGAAATATTACGTTCATTAGCACTTGGTACATTTCATATGTTTTATAAAAATTTAATATTTTGTAAATAAAGTATTGTTTTATTTTTATTTTTTTTTGTTCCAGGGAATAAAAAATTATTACCTGTGTTTGTTGGAAGTGGACCACTATCAAAAAGAGCACGAAGAGAAGATGCGTTTACAGAACAGTCTGAAGAATCTAACATACCAGAAGGTTTTGTTATGTATAAAGGCTCTTTATTAGATGTAGAGAAACTTGTTAGCCAATTAAAAAGGTCAGAAAAAGCACGGTTAGATACAGAAGAACGTCTAATGGAATTGCAACACGAATTATGTGTTGTGAACGAAAAATCAACAAAGCAAACAAATAGTATTAAAGGTCTTTCTGAAGATTTAAAAATATACAAAGATAAATTAAGAAATACGGATGAAAAACTTAAAAAAGTATCGGTAAATATCGAGTACACTTGTTCATTTTTTCCCTTTTCTTCTCACACAATATTCCAAAAATGTACTTATATTGTACTTTTGTTTTCTTTGTGCAGTCTGAATGCCACACATACCTTACAGCAGTAAAAAATATGTATCATATAGCTGCAAAAATGATGCAATCTGATACGAAAAAAGTTGAAGTTGTAGAAATACAAGATGAGAAAGTTAGCGAAGTTAACGGATCAGAAATTGAAACTAAATTTAAAACGGACACAAGATGGGGTGACAACAAAGTTCCAATAAAAAAAGAATTCATGGAAACGGAGAAAGATAAGAAATGCGACAATAAAGTCTCGATTAAAAAAGAACTCATGGAAACAGATAAAGAAAAGAAATAAAAAAAAAAATATATATGTTCTTTATTTATTGTAAAAGATGTGAACGCACTCTTATTAAATTCTAACTGTATTAGTAACAAGGAAATTAAAAATGTGCTTAGTGATAAATAGCACAAAAGGTGAATGGGATAAATTTACCCATATGAAAGTAAAAATGACTTTAAAGACTCTGTTTTATAACTTTTTTCACTCAGTGACAATATATAGTAAACTTGTTTCTGTGCATATTACATTAGAAATAAGGAAATACGCGTTCAAGTAGCATGAATGAGTGATATTGAGTAATACAAATATTAGAACCAATCATTACACTGCAATTCTTCATACAAGTTTATCGAATTTTATGCAGATAAAATTCTTAAAAGATCTTTGAAATATTAATGTAACTTTGATTTGCCATAAAGTGCCAGATATTGATAGACAGTTATACATTGTAATTTCAGTATAAGTTGACATTGAAAATTGTCATTGTATAACATATATCATACTTCAAAATTTCTACCACATTTCTGAGTAAATTATCATAATGAGTAATTATGAACCAATTTCTTAAAACTTAGTAGTCTATTTTTCCAGTTATTTTGTTTCATAATAAACTGTGATTTATTCAGGACACATTTATTAGAATGCAATTTTTTTTTTTTTTCTTGAATGGATTACATTTAAGATAATGTTAGCATTGTTGCTTTCATATATGAATTGTACATTGCAAGTATAATCCTTATGTGATATCCTTCATCACAAGTACTTTTCTTTTTACTGCAACTATTGAGTAACATATTTGACAGTAACAATGTATTTGTATTATGTTATAAGTGTATTTATTGCTTTGTACACAGGAGACAGTATGACAAAATAAAACTTTTATGCAGTACATATAACACCAACTGTAAAGTACACAGTAATAATTAATTTACGGGATATCGTTAGCATTATTTTTCTCAAACTGCGTACAAAATGAAATTTTATCTATTCTATATTCCTTATAATTGCTGTAAATACTTTCTCGAAAACGGTACCTAAGAGTAATTTGAACGCCAAAGTATCTGTAGACAGTTTAGTATCAAATAAACATGTTGTATGCATATACATACATATATATATACATATATAAAGTATAATAATTTATTTTAAAAGAAGTTGTAAAAGGTAGCATTACAATTTTTTTTTTATATTCATAAATTGTGATTTTTGTTAATATTATTTATCGCAACATGTATTTTACCAAAATTTATATGTTCATTGTGATAACTCGGTAGAAAGATGAGTGCTCATGATGTCCCTCATTTTGAACACATATTGCTCATTATACATATACAATTTGAAAACTCGTAAAAAAGTACACAGAAACGTGATTTTTCAACATTAGTTGTTTTATGTATTTTTTTCATCGAATAACACACAATGCCAAGGACGTTATTTTGTATATATATAATCTACTATAAAAAAAATCCTTTTGTAGTTTATTATTAGAAAACTGCATTCATGTCAAAAAGCCGTTAATATGTTTAAGGTAAATTTATAGATGAAACGAGAAGTAAGGTGTATATTTAATAAAAATTATAAACATTGTAAAATTAATTCCTTGGCAAGGGATACTTTAAATATGAGGAGATACACGAAAAAAAAGAAAAAAAAAACAATAAATTTTAAACATCCTATGCGACTTTTGTTTTAACCTTTACATACTTATTACAAAAAAGGTTTTCTTCAATAACTTTCTTTTACTTATATTGGATATTATAAGAACGTTTACAAATTTTTCACAAGTTTCTAGATTATAATACAATATTTTAAAGTTTAAAATGAAACTCTTAAAAGAATTTACTTGTTATCAGAAATTGTTTCCATAAAAATTGCTTTCCTAATTATATTCTTTTGTAGATTATGAACCGTGAAATTATAATTATTTACTGACTCATGAGTAACAGTTTTTTTAAGTTATCACAGGTAGGAAATGAAGTATTAATAATGCATTTAAACATAATTTAATTTATTACTCTATTATATTTAGGACCACAGAGAAAATATATTTATACATATAATGTACAAATTAAAATAAGGTTTATCTATTACAGGTCGTAAATTATCGATGTTTCTGTTTAATTACAAGTGAAAGCTTCTATATATGTATACTATTTTGCAAATGTTAAATAAGGCGGAAATACTACTTACGAGTACACTTTAGTAACATTTTACATGGTTGTCTTATACCTACCATGTATCAATATTAAACATTTAAGGATACTTATGCCTAAATTTTACACTTCTAAGTACAATACTACCGCATTCGAGGAACAGCAGCATTTATAACGATTTACTTTTCGTTATATTTAGTTCACTGTTTAGAGAAATTTATGTTTACTAAACTATCTACTACAATCTAGTTATATTTAGTTTAGTAAATATAAAAAAATTTCGCATATATAGCAAAATGTTTTTTTCCAATTTTATAGATCTTAATATTCTTGTAAAATTGCAATTACAACAGATTTAAGAAAGAAATTAATATTGGTTTAAATTATTGCAAACTAATTGTAAGAAGCAAACATACGTATATTTAAAAACTTACAAGTTATTAATAATTTAGCGACGAAATAAATTTTTTTATTGCATAGTATCGTACAATAATTTTGAAACACTTTAAATTATTATATTTTTGTTAACATTGTTGCACGTAAGTACATTTAGCCAAAAAAATTGTTGCTTTTTCTAAAAATCCATTTTAAGATGCAAGAAAATGTAAATAAAAATTCACATAGTTTGCTTATTACATAGTAGTTCTCAGCTTAAATAGTTAATAATTTATTTACCTTTTAAATACATCACATTTTATAAAATATTTTAGGAATTATTCCAAATTTCTAAATAAAATTTGGAAGATGCATGTATTAATACACTAAAAGCATATATACAACGAAGAATTAACACTAGATAAAAAAATATATCGAACGTTCATCGAATAATCATATTATGAATTTCAAAAACATTAAAAAGATAATGAATAATAAAAAA